>JAQZBX010098827.1:0-11537 GCA_029593785.1 Cabassous unicinctus
GTTTGTTTGTTTGTTTTTGAGGTGCCGGGGCCAGGGATTGAACCCGGGACCTTGTATGTGGGAAGCCAGCACTCAACCACTGAACCACATCGGCTCTCCTGAGTTGGCTTTTTCAGTTGCTTGCTTGTTGGTTGTTTTTGTTTTTAGGAGGCATCAGGGACCGAACTGGGGACCTTCCATGTGAGAAGCAGGTGCTCAACTGCTTGAGCTATATCCACTCCCCTGGGTTCCCAAGTTTTTTTCAAGGACCCATACAAAATACTCCAGGATAAGTGAGTTTTTTTCTCTTTGATAAGTGAGTTTTAATCTTCACCTTCCTCCTCTTCTTCGTCCTGGTTAATCTGGATATAATTCGTAGCTTTCTTTGCTATTAGCATCTACAAGCAACCAGTCACATAGATTATTCTTCTTCAAATACTTTTTGTATTTCAAACACCTTTTGGTAAAGGGCACCTCTGAGGTTACAGTAATCTTGCTCTTGTTCCTTTTAATGGTTACCACCCCTTCACCAAGACACCAAGATTACCAGCTTTTCCATTAATTTTGATTCATTCTTGTAGAAACTGCTCAAAATTGGCAGCATCCATGATTCCATCTTCTAACAGGGTGGGTGCAGTCAAGAGTGATTTCAAAATCTGCATTTTTTTTTTCCCCTGTATGAGTCAGCCAAAGGGGTGCTGATGCAAAATACCAGAAATCTGTTGGCTTTTATAAAGGGTATTTATTTGGGATAGAAGCTTACAGTTACCTGGCCATAAAGTATAAGTTACTTCCCTCACCAAAGTCTGTTGTCACGTGTTGGAGCTGCCGATGTCTAAAAGGCAGCTCCTGTCCTCAGAAGTCTCCGTGGTCCCAGCTTCTTCCAGTATCAGCTGCAGGCTGGGATAAGTCTCATTTCTCTCCCAGAGCTTGTTTCTCTCCAGACTCAGCTGCTCAGTGCTCTGGTCTCTGCAGCTGCAAACTATGAGGCAAACAGATCGTCTCTCTTCCGGGGGCCTCTGCCTTGTCTAATGGAGCCTTCTCTGTTTCCTCACATATCTGCTTCTCTGTGTTCTTCTCCTGTGTGTTTACTTCCCGGGGCTCCAGCTCAAAACTCCAGCTTTCTCTTCTGCCATGTCATTCACGTCCTACCAACATGGCCCCATCAAAGCCTTAATCATTATTTTTTAAATAATTTTTTAAAAGATATATTTATTTACTTATTTCCCCCCGGCTTCCCCACCCCCGCATTGTTTTTGTGCTCGCTGTCTGCTCTCTGAGTGTTCTTCTGTGTCTGCTTATCTTCTCTTTAGGCAGCACTGGGAACCCATCCTGGGACCTTCTGGAGTGGGAGACAGGTGCTTAATCACTTGCGCCACCTCAGCTCCCTGGTCTGCTGCGTCTCTTATTGTCTTTTCTGTGTCTCTTTTTGTTGCGTCATCTTGCTGCACCAGCTCTCCACTCAGGCCAGCACTCCTGCGCAGGCGAGCACTCCGTGTGGGCCAGCTCTCTGCTTGGGCCAGCTTGCCTTCACCAGGAGGCCCCGGGAATTGAACCCTGGACCTCGTATATGGTAGATGGGAGCCCAATCGCTTAAGCCACATCTGCTTTCCCTTAATCATTATTTAATCAAGTAAAAGTAAAACCTCTGAATCCAATCCAATCTAAAATGCCCAGAGGAACAGACGAGTTCACAAACATAATCCAATATCTATGTTACCTGCCAACTGGAAGTTGAGAGGCCTGATTGGATTTGGGTTAATTTTGGGGAGATAAGGGGGAAGAGTGCTCTTGTGTTCTCCTTATCAACTCATCAAGAAGCACGTAATGGAGGAGAAGACCCAAGATGGTGACAGAGTAGGAAGCTCTAACAATCAGCTCGTCCCACAGGGTTAACAATAATCAGCCACGAGCTGTCTGGATTAACTGTTATGGGGACTCTGGAGACCAGAAGAACACAGGGCACCATCCAGGGAAGAACAGGAAGAAGAGACTGACCATCTGCGGTAAAGATTCCTGAGTAGATTCCTCCACATTGCAGAAGTGGTTGCCCACCCCCCACTGGCTAGGCTGGCCGCCTCAGGACCCACTCCCCGGTTGGTAGCAGCTCTTTCCAAAAGCAGGGGAGGGGAAGTGGCCTGGCACCAACTACAGCTGTTGATTGGCAAATTCGGCTAGCTGGATTCCAATCTTGAGCAAGCCACAAAGAAGCCAGGAGCATTTGTGCTGTCGCCATCCCCAGTAGGAATGGAAGCAGGGGTGATTGAAAAAAACACACTGCTCCCCAGGGGTGCTATAGATCAGATTCAGCATGCCCAGTTTGAAGAGCCACTGCTTAGGCCCCCACACCCAGCGGGAGTGGAAATTGGGTGCAGTTTGAACAATTTCTCAGGGCAGAGCAGGCAGATTCACCCCATCCACCTTAAAAGGGCTGCTGCCTACCCCGCTCACCTTGAACAGATGCTGCACTCTCATCCCCAGGGTGCACCAGGAAGGAGCGGAACCAACAGTGATCTGATCACTCACTCTCATGACAGCTCAGGCAGTCACTCTGCCCACCTGGCCAGGGAGGGGAGCCAGCACAGGGGGTGGCAGTTGATCAGGAAATCAGATCTCAGCGGCTGGGAGCTGTCCAACAGTTTCATCCGGGGTAGGCTGGTAACCTCCGCCTCAACCATGCACCCACCAGGAGCTAAGGCACAGAATATCTGCAGGGCAGCAGGGAACAACTGGATGAAGAGTGTTACCTGCTGGATACCTTAGGAAAGCCTACGCTGGGGCAGACATCAAAGAGAAGATTGCAGGCCTTTAGTCTCTTCTCCAGAGCACACTGAATTGATCTATATTCCCTTCATAGGTCCCCTGAGCCTGTTTTGACTGGGAAACCAGAATTGGGAAGATTGTCTCCAGGGGGATACTTCTACTAAAATTAGCCCTCCAGGAAATCAGAGAGAAGGCAAAAGAAGTATTAAAGCAGGGGAGCGGATGTAGCTCAGTGGTTGATCCCTGGTATCTCCTATATCTATATCGATATAGATATAGATATAGACACACACACAATCACACACACAGAAGCAAATAAGAAACAAAAAGACTAACATTCATGGAGGATTGACAGGGGAAGCTTTAGCAAAAATCCAACCAATAAGAAAGCAATGGGCTAGAGAGAGAAACTGAGCACAGAATAAGCAAATAAAAAAATCAGATGCCAAGACACCAGCAAAAAATTACAAAACACACGAAGAAACAGGAAGATATGGCCCAGCCAAAGGAGCAAATTAAACCTTCAGACAAAACACAGGATTTGAGACAACTAATCACAGATATCCAAACAAATCTCCTTAATAAATTCAATGAGATAGCTACAAAAATTAAGGATATTAAGAAAACACTGGTTGAATACAGAGTTTGAAAGTTTACAAAGAGAAGTGACAGATCTTATGGGAATGAAAGACAAAGGATGAGATTAAAAATACATTGGAGGGAAATGGATGTGGCTCAAACAATTGGGCTCCTGTCTACCATATGGGAGGTCCAGGGTTCGATTACCAGGGCCTCCTGGTGAAAAGCAAGCTGGCCCATGCAGCGAGCTGGCCCGAGCAGAGAGCTAGCCCACGCGGAGTGCTAGCCTGTGTGGAAGTGCTGGCCCATGTGGAGTGCTGGCCTGTGCAGGAGTGCTGGCCCATGCAGGAGTGCTGGCCCACACAGAGAGCTGGCGCAGCAAGGTGATGCAACAAAAAGAGACACAGCAGACCAGGGAGCTGAGTTGGCGCAGAGGATTGAGCAGCCTCTCTCCACTCTGGAAGCTCCTGGGATCGGTTCCCCATGCCACCTGGAGAGAAGACAAGCAGACACAGAAGAACACACAGATAGCAGACAGCAAGTGCAAGACAACCAGGGGAGAAGGGGAGAAATAAATAAATGGATAAATCTAAAAAAATAAAAAAACATTGGAGGCTGTAAGTTTGATATAGTTATGAATTCCAAAATAGATATTGGATTATGCTTGTAAACTGATCTGTTCATCTGGGCATGATTAAATTATGATTAGGGCTTTGATTGGGCCATGTCAGTAGGGCATTGAGCCCTGCCCTTTGGTGGGTGGGGTCTCAAAGATAAAAGACATGGCAAAGGACAAAGTTGGAGTTTTTAAGATGGAGTTCTGATGCAAAGTCTTGAGCTGGAGCCCTGGGAAGTAAGCATACAGAGGAGGTTGGTCGTGAGAAAGGAGAGAAGGCCCCTGAAAAGAGATGAGCCGTTTGCCTGATAGTCTACAGCTGACCTTGTGGAGATAGCAGAGGAGCTGAGCCTGGAGAGAAATGGAACCCAAGAAGCCTGAACCCTGGCAAACATAGGCAGCTGTCTTGCTCCAAAACATGGCAACAGACTTTGGTGAAGGAAGAAACTTATGCTTTATGGCCTGGTAACTGTAAACTTCTACCCCAAATAAATGCCCTTTATAAAGACCAACAGATTTCTGGTATTTTGCATCAGCACCCATTTGGCTGGCTAATATAGAGGCCTATAATAGATTTGAATTGGTAGAGGACAAAATAAGTGAGTTGGAGGACAGAGCATCTGAATTTGAAAAGACCGAACAGAAAGAGAAGGGAATAGAAAAAATGGAACAGGGTCTCAGGGAATTGAATGACAACATGAAATGCACAAACATACATGTTATAGGTGTCCTAGAAGGAGAAGAGAATGAAAAATGGGCAGAAAAAAATATTTGAGGAAATAATGACTGAAAATTTCCCAACCCTTATGAAAGACATAAATACCAATATCCAAGAAGGACAATGCATCCCAAACAGAATAAATCCGAATAGACCTACTCTAAGATACCTACTATTCAGAATGTCAAATACCAGAGAGAATTCTGAAAGCAGCAAGAGGAAAACAATTTATCACATACAAGGGATGCTTAATAAGACTAAGTACCAGTTTCTCACCAGAAACCATGGAGGAGAGAAGGCAGTGGTATGATATATTAAGGTTCTGAAAGAAAAACTGCCAGGCAAGAATTCTTTATCTGGCAAAATGGTCCTTTCAAAACTGAGGGAGTTTAAAGTCTTCACAGATAAACAAAAAATAAGAGTATGTCACCAAGAGAACAGATTTACAAGAGATACTAAAGGGAGTGCTGCAACCTGAAAGGAAAAGGCAGGAGAAAGGCCCGGAGAAGAGTATAGAAATGAAGATTAGTAAGGGAAACAAAAAGGGTTAAAAAGAAAATAGTATAAGTCAATGGAAAGCCAAAAGTAATGCCTTTACAGTAATAAAGTTGAATGTTAATAGATTGAACTCCCCAATCAAAAGACAGATTGGAAGAATGGATTAAAAATAGTCACCTATATACTGTCTACAGGAGACTCACCTTACATGCAAGGACACAAATAGACTCAAAGTAAAAGACTGGAAAAAGATATTCCACGCAAAAAGTAATTTAAGAAGCACGTAGCATCAGGTTGTCCTATTGGTGTTGTTAGGTTTGATCATACTTGATTATGGTGGTGATAGCCAGATCACTCCATTGTGTAGTAACATTTGAGCACCATGTGACAGTTCTGTTCAACAGCCTTTTACCAAAGGTTTTGACATCCATTGGTGATCTTTGCACAATCCATTATTTTATTAAGAGTTCAGGCTCTATTTTAAGAATGCGGAATCTCCCTGTGATACATGCTGAGTATGCAGTTTATTCTTTGAGACACTAGACTCTAGATAAACCTGAGTCACCAAACTGCTCCCAAATGAGGCTGGATGATGGTTTGTCAACACCGTATTCCAAGCTGGAGATGGAGCTGCTGGGTAAACAGCCTTGACAACCCCTAGACCAGCTGCCAACTGAAGACACTCAACGCACACAGGGAAACCAGGAAGGGAGTTCTCAACACTCCACACTCCAGAGATGTGGGGGCAGCTCGGACCTGCCTGATTCACTGTCTGAGCAAGGCCCCTTGACCCAGGAGTCAACCTGCCTCACTGATTTTATAAATATGGGTGGAAATGGAAACTACTGGGGAAGGTAGTAACAGAGTTGAGGCAAAGATGAAAACCATTGACCTGTCAAAAGAGAAGAACATCTACAGATCTAACTGGTACTTATTGCCATGTACATTCAAATAGGAAAGAACAAAAAATCATACACAAGCACTGGAAACAGACTGTTGATGTTTAAAGAATGAAGAGTGCCAAAATTCTGGAGAGGTGTTCAAAATTCAAAATTGAAAATGACCATCAAAGTCACCAACTGGCTAATCAAAGGTTATTTCTGAGCAGTATTATTCCAGGGCTGTTCTTTTTATCAGTTAAAAGGTTCTAAAATTACCAGTATCCCAGAAATCCCCTCAAGCTCCTTTCAGACATTCCTTTAGCAAGGGAAGGCCACTACCCTGACCTCCAACACCCTGGATAGTAGTTCTGCCTGTTCTGCACCTTACATAAATGGAATTATGCAGTGTGTCCTCTTGGATCTGGCTTCTTTCACTTGACATTGTGAGATTCACGCAGAGTGTTGCATACAATTCTAGATTGTTCATTCTCGTTGTATAGCATTGGTCAAGGAAACTATGGCCTGTGGGTCATATCCAGACCTCTGTTTTTGGAAATTTTTTTTACCCCCAAAAAACAAAAAGGTTCTAAAACTTTTATCTCTTTTTCTAGAGGAAAATGAAACACTGTCTAAAAATTTAAAGGCAGAGCAAACTTCAGAGGTTCACAGAGTTGTGGATGGGGGTCCAGCTTGCTAGCAGTTGCTTTATTAGAAGGCTGAGCAGCACGCTTCTGAGGGCTGAGTCTTGTTCAATATCATCTGTCTAAAGGCTTGGATTATATGCTGAATTTACAAATGGCATAAAAAAAGGAATAAGAATATATTGAATTACCAATTTGAAAATTTTCTAATAATATAAAAGGACTGTGACCCAAAACACCAAGGACACAGGTATGGAATAGGGAAAACAGCTTAATGGGTTTCTGTTCTCTGAAAATCCTGTGTGACAAGAGTACCCCAAAGACCAAGGCCTTCTGAGGTCCAAGATGGGAGACACGAGTGCTGTTCCATCCAGGGCTGGTCTGGCCACCTCCTCACACTGTAGTTGGGTCATGAATATTCCACTCAACAAGAGATTCTGGTAAACTGGGAAAGATTGCTAGAATGGAGAAAACAGTCCAAAACCCAAGGCACAGAGGCTGGCCAAAGATCATTTAAATGTTCTCAACAAAAGGTCACTTGTTGACAATCCAAATTAAAAATGCAACATTGCCATAAAAAGCTTTATTTAGAAAGTACTCATCTATGGCAAACAGTCGAGATTTTTTTTTTTAAACTTTCACATCCAATAGGAGTTTTAAAATAGGAATAATTCAGCATGCCGACAGTACATATAGTGTATAACCCAGTAAGGCAGCAGAAACATGAACTGTGCAGGCATGTGTAACAAGTACATAGATGCCATTTATTTGGTCCATAAGTACAGTATAGTTGTATTTGAGTTTTACAAAACATCAAATATAAATAACCTGAAACTGTAACAATACACAAAAATTGGCTTCTTACACAGACATACCAGGCAGTACAAGCTGAAAACTTGAGTAAATTAACATTGTTTTACAGTAATATACATAGTGCCAGTTAACGTTTAAAAACAAGTTTCAATGCATAGCACTTGATACTTTTTTGAATCTGTTTCAGTCAGTTAAAGAGTATGAAAATGGTTAGATCTAGGCTAAAAATAATTCTTCTTCTAACCAAAAATAAAGGCATAATATTTATAACCAGGTATCAACTTTACTAAAGCACAATATTTTAAAACTATTAAATGATACCTAAGGGTATTTACATTAAAAGGCAACATGCAGGTGTTGTTTCATCTCATGACTGTTTATGCACACACTTTGTTCAAAGAGTTTTAAAACTATATTCCTAACTTTCAATACAGCATACTGCAATGTTTCTAATAGTTCTAGCAAAATGGATGCTTTCAAAGGGAGCAGAATCGTTTTCAAGTCATTGGTGTACATTTTTTTTCCCCTTTGGAACAAAGGACGTAACAAATAATCTGGTTCTGCCCAGATGACCTAATGCAATCAGAAGGTTCTGTTCATAGGCATTTCTGTTCAATCTAATGCTATCACATCATCAAGCTCTTCTGTCTGTTCTGTACGTGACCTCTTTGTACTAACATTCTCTTTCTCATCTAATTTCCTCTTGCGACTTCTCTCTTCTTCACTGATGTCAGCGTTATTTGAAGGGCCTTCTTCATCTGAATCAACCATAAGCACGTCATCTTGTTCTTGTGCTTATTTCAGAAAGAACATAAAAATGGTTAACTGTGGGAGCAGCATTTTATACTCGAAAGATCTCTCTCCTAATAGATACCAAATTTAAGAATGGCTACCATAAGGGAAACTTCACCATACATTAAAATATTTCTGTACTATTTTTAAGAGGTTTTATATATAACAAGCATCTATTTCTTTTCTAATCAAAACAAAAAAAATAACAAGCATTATATAACTCAAATGAGTCATTAAAGTTCCTTGTTTCTCTCTCTACCTTCTCAACAGGAAGAGGGAGGGTGCATATCCTAATGGTGGTGGTGGTAGTAACAATAACATATACATAGCACTTAAAATGTGCCAGGAATTGTTCTGAGCACTTTGCATAGAACAACTCAATCACCACAACAATCCTCTGAAGAAGAAAACATTGTTATCTGTTTTTCAGAAAAGGAAATTGAGGTAGAGAGATTGATTTGCTCAGGGTCACATAGCAGCAGAGGATGAAGCCAGGATTCAAACTCTGCAGTGGGGTGCCTCAGTTCATCTTAACCTTAGACTAAAATTGGTTTTCTCTCTCCTCCACCGAAATTAAAGGGAGGATACCTATATCATTCACTTCTATGGCCTCTAAAACCTACCCAGTATAGGGGTCAATAAATTCAAGTTTCAAATTATGATTTTTTGAAAAGCTACCAGGTGCCTTTTCAAAGGAGGATGATGAACCCTATTTTCAGTCAAAAAAAAGAAAGAAAAGATCAGATCAGAAACCCATAGCCCACAGGTGAGTCACACTCCAGAGAGACCACCTTCAAAGTTCTGAAAGAACACCAGATCCAAGAGGAACCACATTCCAAAGAACACCAATGGCAAAGGGCAAAAAAAAAAAGGAAAAACAAAAGTGAAAACTTAGTAACTTTTAGGTTCTTGACTAAAGAATGAAGAGGTGTGTGGGGTGGAGGGGCAGTAAAAACTCAAACCAGAGCACAAAGCAGTCAGGTATTTGGAAAAGTACCAAATATAGCATTGAACACCGGGAGAAAAGACTCCTCAGATGCACTTTATGAAGGTGACACTGGTTCTGAAAAAGCTCAGAAACGCTTAAATTCTGTACTTACCAAGCATTTGTTCTCTCAAAATAGTCAGATGCACTGACTTGTTGACCCTAAGTAAAACAAGCCTACAAAATCCAAAACTACTATGAAGAAAGAACAGTCTTTACTCTCTAGTAAACTGGTTGACATTTTCCATTTGTAAAAACCCACTACAAACTAACAAAGTGTTTCTGTTTTGTATGTGAATTTCCCTCAGACTTAACTTCATGGTTCATGAATTCAAAGTTCCATTAAATCAATACCAAACCAAAGCTACCTCTAGGTAGCTTTATGGATTTCCACTTTATGGCCAATGTTCATAAAAATAGTCATAAACTGTTTCTATATACTATTGCTTGGTGGGTAACTAAACTTGCTGGCTGGGGCCATGACTCACCTGTGGATGTGGAAGGCTGAGCTCCGTCATCACTCCCATTGGTTATACTTTTGGCAGCACCTTCTGCTTGTTTGGGTCCCACTTTTTCTGGGGCATCACCAACAACTTCAAATTCCACATCCTTTCCTAGGTCTTCACTGTAAGAGAACCACATATTATAAAGTAGGACCAGTGCTATGACAATTTACAAAGCAAAGGAGCACCGGAGAGATACTGTTACTGAAAGCTCACGCTCAAGGTGTATACTATGCATACATCAAATATAAGGATTCTAATTTTCGAAGAGCTAAAATTATAATAAAAAATAAGACTTGTACAGAAGAGATTCCTGTTGTAATTCAAATGGTCAAAACCACTGTACCCTCAAGACAAGGAAAAGGTTTTTTTTTTAAAAACGGCTAAGTAACTTTTATTGCTAAAACAAAAAACTGAAACCTCTGTGGCCCACAGTAACTGCAAGCACTAATTTCTTCAGCTGCTAGGCCAAAGGATTCTATACTCATAATCTTGATCTTGATCACAGTAATTTGTAATTTGTTTTAGGGGTAGGGTTATATGGTTTCTGGGTTGCCCCCGCCCCATCTTTACAGGTAGCCCCTTGCTTTTGTACATGAATCCCCAAAAACATGTACAAAAGTTTAAAGCATGGAAGTCAAACAAAAGACTTACATGTTAAGGGGGGTTCTATTTCCAGAGAGCTAAAAAATGATTAAAAAAAACCCACAACAACTCTAATTATGCTTCCTCTTTTAGACACCATCTGACATATTTCCATTTTATTAAACATGTCCTTTCATGGTCTCTTTGACAACTGGACACAATCAGGCCATTTATATCCAATTTATGTCCAAATGAGGCTAAAAATGACACCCTAGAAATATCTATCTTTGACTCAATTGCGTAAGTTTATGAAACTTACTAATAAATTCACATTCACTCTTTGTCATTTTATGCTTTTATAATCAAGTATAAAACACAACATTCTTCAAACTAGACAAACACTGTATGGGCAAAACTGACAAAACAACAATGCCATCATCACCCTTTGTTTGTGGGATGCTATCCAAAGGTCCAAAGTCAAGATGCAGTTTAGGGATATTAATGAGCATGTACAAAAACACACCTTGTTAAAACATATGAATATACCCAAAGTAGAGGACCACTTGCAATTTAATTGTGCTAAATTTATGTATATATTCTATAATACAAGCACTTTCAATACTTGAAGTGGGCAGGAAGTGAGATAAAAGGAAAAAGTAACAACTCAGAAATTTGTAAGCAGGATAATTTAAATCTTTTGTCATTGTCACAGATCACAAATGAAATATTATGTTTCACTTCTTTCTTCTAGAAAATCTTTAAAAATAACTGAAATTTTTATTTCAATTCAGTTACTAAAATGAGTTTACCTGATTAAAATTATTCAAGGTCTGGTATTCTACCTTCTCTAGGTCTGACTAGCTAATCATTAATGACAGTTACCCTTTTAATAATACATGAAATATAATAATATATTTATATTTTTTGCTTATCCTTTTATTTCTGAATTCTCAAAATTTCCTGTAGATCAAATTTGGCCAACTGAAGCAAATATCTATATTTTGTATGTTCAAATAATTTCTTATACTTAAAATACTGACAGTTCCTACCTATGAAGGATGTTGATCAATAATGTGTAGTCCTGAAGAAAGTCATCTGCTTGAAGCCGGCTGCCATTTCTAATTCCAAAGTCTGACAACTTCTTATGATTATTAGCTAGAAAATGTGGAAGGAATTTAGATACT
>JAQZBX010098828.1:0-11535 GCA_029593785.1 Cabassous unicinctus
TTTTTTTTTTTAATGATCACAGCTGTGTAGAAGGTTGAAACTAGTGAAGAGGCAGGGTTAGCAGTAAGTTTGCATAATAGTGAGGGCAGTTGGAATGGAAAAGAGTGACAGATTTAAGGAAACTTTTGGGCAAATAAATTGGATATGTGGGGCATGAGGGCAAAGAAATATTGTCATGCTTATATAGTATAGCTAATGCAATTCATCTACCAGGTGTTTTAGTAACTATGTGTTAGGCACAATTAAAATGTCAGGAACTTGGTGCATAGTGGATAAGGGAGAGGGCACTGTTGGCAGTAGTTTTGGCTATACTGAGTTTATTCAAAGTTGATAATGAGGGATTGAAGCCTTAGATCTTGTGTCAGTGAACCTTGAGAGTAAATGGAATGACCCAGGTCATGAAAGAGTCTGGAAAAAGAAAGAGCAGGTGGTTCAAGCTATTGAAAGAACCTTGGGGAATGTCTGTTTACCATTGGGTGGAGAAAGAAAACCCCTGGTGGAATCAGAAAAGGTACTTGGTAAGTTTGGAAACCAGATTGAATAAGCCACCTACCTTTGAGCTTTTTTATCTGTGAAATGGAGATAGAACTTGTCTTGCTTATTGTGAGAATTAGAGATAGTGCATTTAACGCATCCAGAAGGTGCTTGGTCTATATTGGCTCTCAGGAAATAATTTTAATTCAGTTGATATACATTTAAGAAGTGATCTTATGAGTTATGGTCTTATGTAATGATAAATAGGACCTTAAATTTTGTGACTTGTATTTGAATTCACATGGTTCAAAATTCAGCTCAAAAGAGCTCCCTTTCATCCCTGTGTTCCAGCCCCCAAATGTAGTTCCCTTACTACTCTTTCATGCACCAGTATTATCATTTTCTTATGCATTTTTCAGAGATGCTGAATGCATGTTGGGAAAACGAACAGCTGAAATGCCTTGCAAAAAAGCAAATCAGGAAAATGTTAATGGCTTAGTAATGTACTTTAGATTGTGATTATCTGAAGTTCAGGTATCCTTAGTGTTTAACTAACTGCATGACAGACTGAGCCTTCTAAAGCCGAAAAGGGAGCAGTGCCATCTGATAAAACTAAATTGTCTAAACTGAACTATGATCTATATGAGTAATTGTTAGAAATAGAAGAATACTTGGTGGGGAGCAGATGGAGCTCCAGTGGTTGAGTGCCTGCTTCTCAATGTACCAGATCCCGGATTCAATCCCCCGTACCTCCTTAAAAAAAAAAAAAAAAAAAAAAGAATAATTGGTGAGCTAATATCAAAAGCAAAGAAGAGTTTTTCTGAGCAAATTCAGTATATGGAACTACATGTTTTTTGGAGTTTCAGACTCTAAGAAGCCATAAGATCTAACTGATGTTGAATAAGAATTTTATGATTTTTGAAAAATCATTTTGGTAGTTAAATCCTTGTCCATGTCTTTGCCTCCCTCATTGATCCCGGAGAACCAGTGTAGGATAATGTAATGCTTAAAATCTGGAAAGTCTACCTGGATTCAGGGTCACAGCACAGTAATGCGCAGGGAGCTTGAGCCCAGTAACTTAAAACTCCTTATCCTCAGTTTCCTCATTAAAAATGAGGTATTAATACCCACCTATTGTGAGATTTAAATGAGACGAGTTATATAAAGTCACATATTACCACTTGCCCTATACCAAGTCATACTCCCACTTAGTGCTGCTGTGCTGTTTTGTTTTAAAAGTTACCATTTAATGTTGATTGTGACTGGTGTGTTACTAGAAATACCTGAGAGGGTGGAGATGGTGACCTAGTGTTACATCATTTTCATTGAAAAACTTTTGATTCAGCCCTTTCAGCAGTAGCAAGGTGAATGGATTCAATTCAGCAAAGGAGCCTGAGGAAAAGGCTAGAGAAATGAACATCCTTAGGACTCTAGCTCCTAGGGCAAAAGTTTTTAAGGAATGAATATCAAAGTTAGAAAAAGACACATCTTTTGTAAGAGACTAATGACCAAAAGTTTTTTTTTCAGCAAAGCTTCAGTGCATTATATGGAAGTTACCATAACATCATTATGATGAGAAATTTGCCATCAATAAACTACGTTTAATTTAGCTGTACATGTAGCCCATTGGTTTTCTGAATTATGTGTATGGGGAGGGGTGATATTGAGCTTTAACTTTTTCAACACTGGTTCTAAAAATTGGTTTACAACAAAGTAGCATTTAAAAAAAAAAAACAAAACCTTACCAAGGATAGTAACAACAAAGACTACATTCTTGCAAATACTTGTAGAGGACCAGTTCTGCTGTGACTCCCTAACCTTGCATAGGACACATCCCCAATGCTTAATTGCAGCCTGACCCAGGTCATGGTGGTACTTATTATACCTGGTTCCTCCAGGAACAGAGAGAGATAAACAGCCTGTGAAAAATTCCATGAGCCTATACTGTTTTTCATCCTTCCCAGTTAGGCATGGGTCTTTACAACTGCCTCCCCTGTGGGCTGTACAACTTAGAATTGGTTCCTTAACCCATAGCCTGTGCTGTCTGGCATCTGTCTGGCTTCTCTAATTTGGTGTCAGTCTGTGGTACTAGAGACCCAGAGAGGTGAGACCATGCTGAGCGGGCTTTTGCTGTAAGTAATAAATTTATTCAGGCTTGTTAGCATGGCCGCCAGCTGAACAGTCGTAATAGTGATGCTTAAGACTCAAATAGCCTGCTTGACCACTTGACAAAAACTCTGAATTATGTACAAGATCTCTTTCACCTTTAACAAAATTCCTAAGTTAATTTGGCAACTTTTCTACAGATAAGCTAACCAAAGGCTTTATTTTATTCTTTTCCTTCCTTTGCATTTAGTTTGGGAAATTGTAATTGGAACTGTTTTTCTATTATCCTTCTTTTATATAGTCAGTAGTATGCTCCTTTTAGCATTGATTATCAAGAGTTGAATTGTACTGTTTCTGAAATTGTTAAATAAAGTTTCTTCTTAGGCCTCTCTACATTTACTGATTTCACAGGATCCAACTAGCAAAAAGTCTATGGCATGTCTGTGTATATCTTTAAAACATATGAAAACTTTCTAACATATACAAAAGTAGAGAGGCTATTATAATAAACCCTTACACCCATCATCAAGATTGAGCAACAAGCTTTACATGTATCATCATCACTCTTTCTCTTTGACTGAAGTAAGAGAAATAACATTTTTAGATTTGAAATGTTCTCTAGACCTATAGTTTAATTTCCATCAAAATCACTGCCTGATTTCCTTTAGATTATCCTGGTGATTAATTTTTAGTTTGGACTGGGTATCTTTTCTCTTTTTCCGGGTTGCTATAGATACAGGCTTATTGAAACTACCGTAATACTATGTTGATTGGAAGTTTTAAAAAAGGCAAAGGAACATAGAGGAACTCTTAGGCTTTCATGACCTTAAAGAAAAAAAATTACCAATGAGCCTGAGAAGCAAATAACAGAGCCCTCAGAATTGGTGTTGTGCATATCTAGAACCTTAAAGGGAAATAGGCTTTCTCAAGTAGCTACTGTCTCACAGAAAATGTAGAAAAGATAAAGTAGAAACTAAAATGAATATCAGAGTAAAGATAGCTTAATGGAAGTATGGTATCACTCTGAATAAATAACCGCAGTTGAGAATGAAAGTGGGATTTGGATCACCCCCAAGAATAGAGTTGAGTAGAAGTGGATTTGGGGTATATAAAGGTCACTTAGAAACTATAAAGTCTTTACTAAACAGATAAATTGAATAACTGTCTCATACATCTGTATGTCAAATGAGTCATTAAAAGATATAAATGTTAACAGGTGTTACTTAATTTTGTAGGTTGTGAGAAAGTTGAAACATTAATAAATTGGTTTCTTAGAAATTAGTTTCTTGCAGAGCCACTGAATTCATTCAGCGCAAATTATTGTCTAAATTAATGCTATCTAATAAAAATAGAATATGTGTTACATATGTAATTTTTAAATTTCCTAGTAACTATATTAGAACAGTAAAAAGAAACCAGTAAAATTAATTTTACTATATTTCCTGCATATGCAAAATATCAGTTCAAAATATTACCAAATAAAAAATATTTGAGGCCCTTTATATTCTTTTTCTTTATACTAAGTCTTCAATTTGGACTAGACATGTCACTAGTGGGTATCAAAGGTATAAAAAGTGTGACGGTTTCCACTGTAGTATCTTGATAAATCTCAATATTTTCAGCATGGAATTTTATTTTGAGTAAATAAGTTGGTTTATAATGTCTAGATCAGATTTACATAATTAAAACAGTAGTACCATGTTTCATTGAACTTTATATTATTTATAAAATAAAAATATATTTTTTCACACAATTTCCAATATATAGAGGAGTTTATAATTGAAAATCAGTTAACAAAAGGAAGAAAAGATACAGTAAAGGGTTTAAAGTTCAGAACCTGAAAAAGTTGGTCCATATTTTCACTAAAAGTTACATTACAATGACCTTAGCACTCGGAATCTCTCCGAGTTTGAGTTTTATTCCACCTTTGCTTTATGGGGGGAGGGGAGGACGACAAAACTGAATTTAGTCGGTCTGAATTGCCTGCTACACAGTCGTTTCTCCTGTTTGCTCTGTAGCTCAACTGAGTGGTTTGGCAAATGAGCAAAATCATATATTTTAATTGTTTGTCTTCTCAATCTAAAGCTGGCCACAAAAGTAGATATTTCTTGTATCAGAGTTACTCTACAATTCCTAAATTAAAATTTATGAATTAAGCTCTTTGTGTATACCAGTAATTTTCCATTTAGAAAGTGATAGAGAAAAAAAAACCAACTCAATTTTATATTAATTTGCTTTTCTGTATCACTTACCTTAAATGCTGCATGAAAATGAATTCTAAAATCATTGGAATATATAGTCAAGCCCAGTGGTTTTATAGACTTATAGCTTATTTTGTTTAATGTCTTGATTTATTTTTTATATTTTATTAAGTTATTTTTTCAACTTTGTTTGCTAGTCGGCAGCAGGAAATAGAAGAAAAACTCATCGAAGAAGAGACAGCACGAAGAGTGGAAGAATTGGTGGCAAAGAGGGTAGAGGAAGAATTGGAGAAGAGGAAGGATGAAATTGAGAGAGAAGTTCTCCGAAGGGTGGAGGAAGCCAAGCGCATCATGGAAAAGCAGTTGCTCGAAGAACTCGAGCGACAGAGACAAGCTGAGCTTGCAGCACAAAAAGCTAGAGAGGTAACGCTCGGTCGTTTGGAAAGTAGAGACAGTCCATGGCAAAACTTTCAGTGTCGGGTTGTGCCTCTTGCTCAGTTCAGAAAGAGATGGAATACAGACTATCTAATTCCTTTCTCATCTAAACTTACATTGCTGCGAAAGTTAATTTTTTAGCCTATTCAGAAGTGCTGACTGATGCTTAAAAGTTATTTTCATAAAACATATTCAAGGATACTTTTTGATTTAATGGACCTGGCCTACATATTTGAGAAGTGTTTGAAACTTTTGCCATGGCTGCAGGACTTACATTTCTTTTTTGGGAGGGTGGGGGGAGACAGGGAGTGGTAAAGGGAAAAGGTTAAAATCCACCTGTGGTTATGTATTCTTCTTTTCTGCTTATCACTCTGTTACCTAGACTGTGAGAGGCTTTTTGCCTTCAGTCAGATTAAAAAGAGCAGGGCCTAACATTGAGTGACAGCACCTGCTTTTTATAAATAGGTTTTCTTACTCTTCTTTTTTCCCTTCTTTTATCCCTTACCTCCTCCCCCAAATCCTGTTTCAACACAATGGACTAATTCTAGCATTTTGATCATAAGGCCCTCCATTTTCCTAATGTGTTTCAAAGAATCTTTTTAGGAAAAATGTCCAGATTATTCATCCACCTTTTTAGTATCTACTAACAACTCCTTTTTTTCTCTAGAGAGTTATGAAGGAACAGGTTGTCCTTGTCTGGAGTCAAGCTAAACACATGATTTGTTTTATCAGCAGCTGGAGCAGAAGTTGAAAATGTCTTTCTGTGAAACAGTAATTTGCTACTGAAGCTTTATGGCTTATTTGCACTGATTATTCCAGGATCCTAAAATTTGTTGAAAGTCACTGGAACACTCAGGACAATTACTTTGCAACAATGAGTGTGCTTCTGCATAGTTTGCATAAATGAATATGAATTCTATTGGTGTGTGCCATAGGAAATCCTGTAGTTGTATGTTCTTGAACTCAAATATAATATTTGACTCAAAATATATGACTCATCGTCATTTTTAATCTTGTCATTGTTGTGGACAAGTTGACATCATATTACATTTCTTTGCTTTCCAGTAAGCTTAGCTTTTAAAATGCATTTTATATACAATATACATATACATGTGTATATTTATAGAGGATTTCACAGGCCTGTAAAATTGAATGTATGAAATTTTTGTTCGTATCAGTGCTTTTAATAATGAAAATATTTTTGGAGTAATGGTGCTGTCTTGTAGCGAATTATTAATCATAGTAAGATTTTTTTCTCTTCATTTGCTTTTTGTTTCATATTAACAATTTTTTTTTTACACGGACACAACCCTCTGACAGTCTTTCCAAATACTAAAATCATTTGAATATGTATGCTGTGATCTGAACACTGCCCAAACCATCAAGCAATCTTCATATAGTTTGCATTATAAAATCTCATTAAATTTTCCAAGAAAAAATAAATTACAGAATTTTATTTCCTGACCATGCATCCCCTGGATTCCTGAATTTCAGTTCAGACTGTAGATGACAATATAAGCTGCCTTTAGAAATTGTCAACATCTGAATGTTAAGTCCATTTCCCCATGGAAGAAGCCCTTAGTTCCATGAAGTATGGATTACCATTTGTATTTTTCACTAACAGTAAATGTATTTTTCTTATTAATTGTTTGCCTTAGGAATGATGAATTACATTTTTTGTTCCTTCTTACCATAAACATCTGCATTCCTCAGCTCAACCTTCCTTGTATGTTGTTTCTTTATAAATGGTTGAGCTGCTGATGCAGGTATTGCCAAGCTAACAGTACAAATCATTTTAAAGAGGAAGCTGGCGCGTATGGCAGCCGAGGAGCACACTCTGCAGGACACTGGACAAGACAGTAAATATTCAACTTTTAATGCTGATTAAAGGAGTATAGGTAAAGAATACGTAGGTATACATAATTGGTGAGACAAATATTCACTTTATTTATATTTTATATATTATTTTTTTAATTTGGTAAATACTATCCAGTTTTGTAGTTGTCCTTGTTGATTTGTGTGATATTAAAGTATTAGTAATAATTGCCAGGAAACTATCATTAGGGAGGGTTTAGTTGGTTGCTGTTTGGACTGGGAGGGATGATTTAAAATTAGTGCTAGAAACCAATTTTAGTGGCTTCACAGTTTATCATTTTGTCAGACAGAAGGTAGCTATAAAGCTACCCTGTAAGTCAGATCAAAAAGTTCAGAGGAAGATTAGTAAATATTTATCAATAAAAATGAATATTTTATTTTTCTAACATCTTAACCTGTCCTCCCCTTTAGGAGGAAGAACGTGCAAAACGTGAGGAGCTAGAGCGAATACTGGAAGAGAATAACCGAAAAATTGCAGAAGCACAAGCCAAACTGGTAAGTTACAAAGCATACATGAAAAATATTTCCCATTTGCTTTAGTTTTTTCAAATTTTGTGGAATGATTTTGTGCTGTATAATTTGACTTTGTTTTCCAGGGTTTTCAGGGCTGCTTTAAGATCTTCAGATAAGAGTAGGAATAGTTGACTAGATTTTGCCTACTTCCTACCAGGAGTCTTAAGCCATCTAGAAATTGTAGTTAACTTTAATTTGGAAGGAATTCCATATTTTGCAGTGGTTTAAAACAGGTTTCCAGAGAAAGTTGTAATAGCCCTATCCTAATTTTTTTCTATCCTAAATCTGTTCATATTTCTCTGCCCCAAAAAGCAAACCACAAAAGCTTGGAGGTATTTAAATTGGGTCAGGCAACATTTCACTTTATATAGTTACCTTGTTATCAACCACCAGATAGAATAGATAGTATATATTTGATACTTTGTACAAAATTTACTAAATTATGTTTCTTGTTCCTAGCTTGTGAGCAACCAAGATGTAGACTTAGGTAATCCCTAAAGAGGGATTTAAATTGTGATATAAAGCAATTTAAAAATTGTAATAAACCATTATAAGAAAATTGAGATAACTTTATATAACTTTAGTTCTTTTCTGCATTTTTTTTTTTTTTTTTTAAGCACATAGTAGCATTTAAAAAAAAATAACATTTATTATTTCCGCTCCCTGAGATGGCTCTCTCGTCTGTTTGCTCGTTGTTTGCACTCATTGTCTGCTCGTTGTCTGTTTTTTCTTTAGGAGTCACCGGGACCTCCCTTGTGGGAGGTGGATGCTCAACTGATTGAGCCACATATGCTACCCATAGTAGCATTTTTAAAGTGGAATAAAGTTGGTTTCTTAAGGGCTTTTCCATTTAAAGTGGAATTTTTTTTTAAGCAGCCTCAGTATGAGGAAGGAGAAAGTGAAAATTAAAGACTATGGTTATAAATATTTCAAAAACCAAAGGGAATAGTTAGGCATTATAAGGAAGAACTTTTTTTCCTCTATGTAGATGGAGTGTGGGAGGACTACTTCAAAGGAAGAATATAAATCAGAGATGGAAGGAAATCTGCTTGGGGGAGGGGGTAGTGGTTTTTAATGCCCACAAATGGAGATTTGACCTAAGAGGATCCTTGGTTTGGGAGAGACATCTAGAAGTTTGTCTAGTTAGAAATGTGTTCAAAATAATAGAGCTTAAAAATAAATTTGCTTCTAAGTCATATTGTTTACTGAGGAATAAAAGTAAGTTGTAAGATCTGTGTGATGTGAAAAAAAATTTTCTGTTTATAAATGCACAGAAAAATGGCTGAGAGGTAATTTATTAATAATGGATAGCATTGGGAGTGAAGGAAGACCATAAAGTGTCCTATAGTTAATAAGAATGTGAAAAATTAAAATTGAAGAACAGTTGTTTATAGAGCAGGGGTTCTTAACAAGGGGTCAGTGAGCTTGAATTTAAATTAAAAAAACAAAACATTCTTGTGGGGCCATATTGGTGCAGGTATGATATATTTATTAAATAATACACAGTATAGTGTAGACTTAGTAAGGGGTTCATGGTTTTCATGAACTGGCAAAGAGGTCCATGGAACAAAAAAGGTTCAGAACCCCTGTTCTAGAGCATGATCTTTTGAAAAGATAGTGTACCCCAGATGACAGTCAGTGTTGGGAATACCCTAGGCAATTTAGTGAGTATGTGGCACAATCAATTCTTCATGAATGTCACTGTCTGGGGTTTGTTTTTTTGTTTCATTTGTTTTTTTTAAATAATATTTTTTATTTATTTGTAAAAGATACTTAGATTACATAAAATGTTACATAAAAAAATGAGGGATTCCCATATGCCCCACTCCCCAGAACTCCCACTTTCCCCCACATTAACAGCTTCTTTCATTAGTGTAGTACATTCATTGCAATTGATGAACACATTTTGGAACATTGCCACTAAGCATGAATTATAGTTTACAAGGTAGTTTACACTCTCTCCCACTCAATTCTGTAGGTTATGGCAAGATATATTATGGCCTGTGTCTGTCATTACAGTTTCACTCAGGTCAATTCCAAGTCCTGAAAATGCCCCTATATTGCACTCTTTTTCCCTCTCCCTGACTTCATGTGCAGTGGCCACTGTCTCCACATCAATGATATAATTTCTTCCATTGCTAGAATCACAATAAGTCTATACTAGAATACCACTAAGTCTACTCTAGTCCTGTCTGGGTTCTTTTGAAGGCCATAATAGAAGGGGAAAACTTGATCACTACTTTCCTGGTAAAAGACCCTAAAATCTGATTAGGTAGAAAAAGGTGATTTGAGTGTAAGGAGTCATTATAAGATATATCATTACGTGCTCATAAATAAGTATGTGATAATGCTTTTTTGAGTGATTCCATACAAGGACAGAATCCCAGTGCAGACAGGAGAAAGCAAAATGGAAAGTGTGATCTTAAATTGAGCTTAAAGGTCAAGATTTTGAAGGGAAATACAGTCTGTTTTGTGAGGCATGGACATTCCAGAAGAGGGTAACAGTATGATTGATAGCTAAAACGCTGAAGTAGAATTACCAAGCAGGTTGGACTAGAATTTCTCTTAATGATGTAGTAAGAGATTTGATAGATACGGGAATTCATTTTATGGGTGACCTGGAATGCCACCCTAGAAAAAAATTCCTCAACTTAGTATGCTCTGCCAAGATCTTGATCCCCTCTGACTGTCTGGTGCCTAGGGACATCTTAAGTCTCCTTATATCCTTCTAGTAGCCTTATCTTTTTAGCCATTTAAGCCATAAAAATACTACTATTCTGTATTCCTTCTGGGAAAAGATTGGCAAGCACATTCTAGAGAAGTGCTTCTCAAGTAGTGTTAAATGACCACTTTTTGGTTTTGTCTTTTAATCTCAGTTCATCTCACACCTCTGCTTTTGTAAAATACAGTTGTGTTTGCTTCACAACGTAAAAAATATGCAAGAAATGTGGACAGTTCACCGTTCTATGTATTACATAAATGCAAGAAGAATGGGAAGCATTCTAGCTTCTAGAAGGGGAGGGGAAGGATGGCCAAATATAAATATTCCAAAATCTTTATAGGGAACTTATATATAAAAAGCAATTTGGAGAAAATGGACAAGGCACTAAGTTCTCATAAAGAATTTCATGTATTGATTGTGGAGACAGGGATAACCTCCAAGAAAAGTTAGCTAATAATATGGAAATATTTAGTATGTGGTATGGGTAATATGAGAAAATTAACATAAATTATGTCACACTGAGGTGGTCTGGGAAACCTTGGAAGAGGTACCCTTGAGTTGATGGACAGTTAGAATTTGTATTTTAGGAGGGGGCAAGGCCTTTTCAAAAATAAAAGAATGTGTGCGATCTTTTGGAATTGTGGGAAAAGTAGTAGTTGTAGCAGTAGTAGCAGTCCAGTCTTAGGTGCAGTAAGAAGTTTGTGTGTAAAGTTTCTAAAGTAGATTAGAGAAAATTGACAGGTTAGAGAAGAAAGTACCCTGGAAGGGGATGGGAAGAGAGTTCTTAAACATTATAACCATCGAAGAATGACAAAGATCTTTTACAAATCAATGAAGGAGACCAGCTCTTGAATAGGAAAAAAGAGTAGGGGATCTAAAATTGGTAATTCACATAAATTGAATGAAAAATAGCTATAATAAAATAAATTCTTGAAAATATATCCCAACTTCAATATGGAAACAAAGAAATATTGCCTCCCTACCTCTTTTTTTTTTTGGTATCGGAAATTTCTTCTTCCACTCAGTGCTAGTCTTCACATTCACAGATGACTGAATAGAAGGATCTTAATTTTAAATTTTTAATGCTTTTTCTGTCCTGTTTAAGAAACTACACCTACCCTGAAGCTGTAAGTATATATTTCTGTGCTACCTCCACAGGCTAATTTGTTTTTATTTGTTTTATCTGTCACATTTGGATCAAAGATCCAT
>JAQZBX010098829.1:0-11535 GCA_029593785.1 Cabassous unicinctus
CACCCCCATGCCTAAACAACCAGCAATCTATTTTCTGTCTCTATAAATTTCCCTGTTATTGACATTTCATATAAATGGGATTATACAATACATGGTCTTTGTGGCTTATTTCCCTTAGTAGAATGTCTTCAAGTTTCATCCATGTTGTAGCATATATCAGTATTTTATTCCTTGTTTTGGATGAGAAATATTCCATTGTATGGCTACAGCACAAGTTGCTTATCCGCTTGTCAATTCACAGGCCTTTGACAATTACAAATAACACTGCTATAAACTTTTGCATACAAGTTTTTGCTTAGACATGTGTTTTCATTTCTCCTGAGTATATACCTAGGAGTGGAATTGTTGGGTCATATGGTGACTCTGTGTTTCATCATTTGAAGAACTTCCAGAATTTCTTACAGAGCAGCCTCACTGTTTTACATTTCCACTAACAGTGCTTGGGTGTTCTGATTTCTACACATACTCGATAACCTTTGCTATGTGACTTTTAAATTTGAGCCATCCTAGCGGGTATCACGTGTCACATTTGCTCTTAGTTGTAGGGGTCAGGGATCTCAAACAAAAACCTGGACTATTTAGCATAATTTTCCTCTTGGTGAGCCCTGAACTCCAATATTTTTCTCTCTGCCACATGAGCTACAGCCTCTGTACAGCTTCTTAGCCTTGTAGCAGCTGATTTCAAAAATGGTGGTTCACTTGAGAGAGTAAACAGCCCCCAAAACCAGGCTCACTTTTATTGAATTTTACTTGTTTTGTTTCTAGTACCCCAAATTCTCACTGGCTTTAAAACTCTTAAAAGTCTTCAAGCATGCATATCTATAGGTATATCTATATTTAAATATAGATATATTCTTCTTTGACTTTTGAAGAAGGCATGTTTGAAGCAATGAGGTAATTGTAAAGTGGTGGTAGTGTAAATGCAAAAGGTCAAAAGTTAGATATTTTATGTAAGTAATAAAAATTCTGAATCTGGATGATAAATTATAATATCCTTTGGTATCCATGTAATATCTGTTAAAGGATAAAAGGAAATAAAGGAAGAAAGTCCCTTTGGAAGAGAAAAATGATAGATGTGGAAGACACACTTGATTTAATATTATGGTAAAACAATTAGATGCATATAACCATCCCCAAGTACCATATTCATTTCACTGTTTGGAGGGTGACATACAGTTGGATTGATGGTTTTCAAAAAGATAGCTTTCTATGAAAAAGTGATTCCCCAGTGCTTTTATTCAGTTTATTGATGTACATGGAGAGCGTCTATAATGGCACTGTGCTGCAGAAGAAATTAAAGAACCTATACTTGGTGCTGGAATTGGTAGGTGCACATCCAAGGGACTTGAATATGTGGACTGTCCATGTGCCAGCTGGACCCTGAGCCTCAGCAGAGTTGCAACACCTACTCTCCAGTTCATTGACTCACCCAGGACAACTAACAAGGAGGTGAGGATTCACAACCACCATACCAAGGAAATGAGAGAGCCTACAACTGCAAGCAAGAGCCTCCTATCCATTGCCTGTATGGGATTGAAGCCCTCTCTCAATTAGAGGTGGAGTGAACATCACCATCCCAGAATCCACAGGATTGGGGAATGAACTATGGACTAGAGTGGACTCACTGGTTTTCTACAATAGACTTGTTGTGATTCTAGCAGTGGAAGAAATTACAGCATTGATGTGGTGGCAGTGGCCAGTGGAGGCTCTAGGGGCAGGGGGAGGGAAAGACAGGGGTAATGCAGGGGCTTTTTCGGGATTTGGGAATCATCTTGAATGGCATTGCAGTGACAGATATATGCCATTATATATCTTCCCATAGCCTGAAGAATTGTGTGGGAGAGAGTATAGACTATAATGTGAACTATGGTCCATGCTCAATGGCAATGCCCCAGGATACATTTATCAATTGCAATGAATGTACCACACTAATGAAGTATGTTCTTTATATGGGAGGGTGTGGGAGGTATGGGGAGTGGGGCATATGGGAATCCCTATATTTTTTATGTAACATCTGTGTAATCTAAGTATATTTAAAAAATAAAAAAATGTATTAAAAACAAACAAACAAACATACATACAACGACCTAAACTCACCGAGTGTTTAACTTCCTCTTTCACTAGGAATTATTGGAAACATACACAGATACTTTTTCATGCAATATTTTAATTTACAGGCCTCTGACACAATGTGACATCCAAAGACTTCACCTCTCTCTGTTACCAAGTATTTCTCTAAGGACTTTTCATATAGAATTACAAAGTGTTGTCTCACATTCCTATGTGTACACCTTTTCTTGGATCTTTATGACTGTAATCTCTTTTGTGGCTGGATAATGTCCTATTAGACTTTTTACCAACCACACTGCTTATTAAATGACCTTGTAAATATGGCTAAGCTTGATTTGGGTTGGTATGTTATATTAATTTTCAAAAATTAGGACTATTGTGATCAAACTAGTTCCAGCAGCTTTCCCAAGATGTTGTGCTCATCATTCTTTTTTTCACACACCATTTCTTGACTAATATATCACTTATCCCATCCTTTGAGCATCTGGCATAATATCCAGAAGATGCAGTGCATTGGTTCTTGACTGCTGGGAATTACCAGCTGGCACAGTCGGTAACTGCATAGGTATGAACCATAGCAGATAATGTTGCCTCTGTTTTACTCCAGTGAAGCAATTTTCCCTTTTTAAAATTTATTCCAGATACTGGAATATTTTGAAGGAAAGCCTATAAATGCTTTATGTAACTAGTAGAACTACCAAGACATTATATTTTGATACCTTACTGCTTATCCCATTCAAAAATATCTATGAAATATAAGTAAATATTGAGGGTTGCAAATACACTGACTTAAGATTAAGTAATAATATATTACTTTTCCAAATTCAGTAAGGTTTCAGACTTACAAACAAGGTAGATTCTGATGCGGAAGAGAGCAATCCACACACTGATCATAAGATTGAGAAAGTCACAGACATTATACAATATGTGGACCGACAGTGGAGATGGCACTGTTAGCTTTGATTTGGACAAGATTAAATACTCTTTTCACTAAAATTTGCTAACCTAATTTCCAGAAAGAGTTAAGTTTACATGGAGTATGCTCTAATAAACCAACAGCTTGTGTTACTTTAGAGCTTAAGACCATTATGAATTGAAAGATAGTGAATGCATCTCTGTACTGCATAGATATTTTTAAATAAGTTTATATATTTGAATAAGTACTATTATATCCTTGCTCAACAATCAGAGTACCTTAGTAAAGAAAATTACATGCAATCTGGCACTACAGAGACCCATCTGCAAAAGAATTATTTTTTAAAAAAGAAAATTAATGATTAGCTGTGTGAAACCCACTCATAGAATAACATAATTTCAGAGATCATCTAGTCGAATACCCTTAATTTGCACATGAGATAATCAAGGTCCAAGCTCACAAAGAGAATGTAATGACAGGGCTAAGAACTTGAGTCTCTGAGCTTTCAGATCAGATCTCTCTCCTCTCAGATCATCTTAGAAAACCTATTGTAAGCTGACATTCATGTAACCTTCTGCAATGACTGCTTTGCAAACTGGGAATGAGAATATATGTGCCTCTGTAATTTTAGCTGTTGGCATCATTGTAGGCTAAAACCTATTCAAGTTGAATTTAGGGATTTTCTGCACTGATATGACATAGAAAGCAACAAAATAAAAGTCACCAGGGGCCAAATATCAATAGTAAAAAGAAGGAAACCTGAAAGAAACATGGGTCAAAATGTGTCGTGATGATCTTTAAAGAAAATGTAATAGAGCCATAAAAATAGACCCAAATATAGGTCCAAAAGATGTTTTGAAGTGAAACAAAAACAGTTTGCAGTACAAGATCTATAGTTTGGTTTATGCACAAAATGTTGGATTGATTGGCACTGAGTTCGGAAAAAAATATATACAGAAAGCATTTGCCTGTAATTACCACAAAAAAGTGCTATTCATGGAGTTGGAAGGATACTGTTTTCTTTTCTTTCTTTTATTACTGCACATTTCTTTTTTTTTTTTTTTTTAATATTATCAATGTTCAGCTATTACTGTTTTTTTTTAAATTTTAAGTGGTACCAGGGATTGAAATCAGGACCTCAAGCAGACACTCAACCACTGAGCTATACCCGCTCCCCACCTATTACTTTTTTAAAAAGGTATTTTCTTCTTCAGTGATGCTGCAAAGGGAAATTTGCAATCTAAAGAAGTTCAATTCATTAACTCACTGACCGTGGTTAGCCTTCTGAACACATCTGTTTCTAGCATTCCCTGAATGGCATAAAATAAGTCAGAGAGATCAGAAAAAGTGCTAGGCCTTTAATGAGAAGCAAAATACTGGTAGTTATCCCAAAAGGAGCACAGGTCAAAAGCAATCCTTTTGAAATGACAGAAAATTGTCATCCCTAGTTAATGACTAATATATTTCACATCTTTTAATGTTAAACTCTTGGTTTATATGGTATCCTTTGTCTGTGCACCAAGAAGTCTGTCCCAGACAACTGTAAAATTCCCCGCACACATCTCACTAAAGAGCTGAGAAGGCATTGTCTTTATTAAATGTATTTTGTGAAAGCATTAATATTTTAACACTCTTTTCTGATCTGCCTTCTGAAAAATGCCTTAACCCCTTGTTTCCCCAGGTGTCAAGTGAAGGCTAAATTGTGAGACCACGGTACCCTTGTTGTTTTATGTTACATAGCTGAAAATGTTAATAACTTCATTTTTATCCAGGTCTTCTCAGGCTGTACCTAGGCTATGCATCTCAGTAACTCCCTGAGGCAGTCCTTCCACAGGCTCATTAAATCATTCCTAAGAGCAGCAATAATTGTAATTAGTAGTAATAAACTTTCTCTTCAATTGGATAAGAAGCCCCCAGGAACTGATTATTAAGAGCACTGGCTTAGGAGTCAACCAATCTGAATTCCAGTTCTTTCAACAGTCCTTATTAATTGTATGAGCTTGAAACAGTACCTTGACATTTCCAGGCTGGAATTCACTCATCTATAAAATTAAAAGAAAAATTATATGAGATGACCTTCAGGATAGCTTCCAGATCTAAAAACCCTAAGAATTTATTTCCTATCCTTTTTTAAAAATTTTCTTTTAATGTTTATCTGTGAAAGGCTACGAAACTTTTTGCATTCTTTTTTGCAAATATAAGTTTTGAAAGGCAGCAAACTATCCAATATTCTTGTCACCAATATGGAAAAATTCTGTATGAGCCCCAAATCATTTTACTGTAATTCAAAGTCACTTCTTTCTGTAACTATGCCTTTGTTATTCTCAAGATTCTTTGTAAAATGCTGTAAAAAAAAAAAAACCTGCAGCAGACAATGTGAAACAGGCAAGGATGGCTTTATATCCTTACCATGTCAAGGGAGAGAGATTAGAACTCAACTCTTGAAACAAAGGACGGCAAGCTTTTCAAGGACTGGCAGTGGGTTGGAAGATGGTAGTAGAGAATTGAGCAGTGGGTGGGGAGGAAGTTACTGAGGTTGCAAATAGGACCCCAGAGTTTGGGATGTTTACCTTTGCAGGAATTGGGCCACTTGGAGCCTGTAAGTGCTAGAAAAGTCGGAAGCGGAGATAAGGAACTAACCAGTGTGGAGCCGCTCAGGCACTTGGGTAATACAAGGGCCAGGGTGAGAGGCAGGACAGGAACCTGGAGTCAGGGAGATACATGCTGAAAGATTAGTCAAATGAAAGGTAAGTCAAGAGTGTCTTGGTCAGTACTAAATATATTCCATGAGATTTCAAACATGTTGTATGAGAGCTTAGGAATTTTAAGATTCAAGTTACATTTTATGTTGAACAGAAAATCTAGGTAACTTATAAATAATGAATAAATAACTTACAAATAATGAATATAATTTTATTTTGAATAAAATCATAAGCAATACTGTTATTTTAACATAGATTAAAGGTGGTTTTCTGATAATCAAATTTTTCCAGAGAAGGCCAAGAACTGTGATTATCTAGAAATTATTTTTATAGGAGGTACTTTGACAATCATGTTGGTACCTGGCACATGGTTTTCTCTTCTAAACCTAGTGTTAGGACTTGGACTGGCTTGGTTGGATTCAGAAATTTTCCAAGCCTGACAGTTATTTTCTCTTGATGGGAACCAAGCAAGTTGATAGTTTTAATAAATACTTCCTCCACTGGAATATTGAAAACCAATGTAAATGTGTGGCTGTTTACCAATGTGATTTCTATAAAAATGTACCGCCCTCCCCAGGCCCCCAGGTTTTCCAACTCTGAATTTCACCCAGGAAAACAAGCTATAAAACCAAGAAACCCTTGGGTTTCCTAAGAAAATGAGGTTAATGCAACTAAGAGACTAACATGAGTCCTAGATAATTAAACTTTTTTTTTTAACTCTCCGTAATATCTTTTAGAACACAAATGAGGAAAATTGTTGGAGCAATACCTAATAAACTGAGACACTTCTACATTCCTGATGGAACCAGGAGCTCTTTAAACATGTAGTGAATATATTCATGCTTTTAGACATTTCTTTCTCTCTTTGCATTAATAGAGTTGATTGGCAAAGATAAAAAACACATACATGCCATTCAGTTCTTCAGTTTTCCAGGAGTGAATATTTTTATTAAACCTGCTTTTAAAAGATGAAATAATGGCATATAGTGTATTTCAGATGCAAATGGTCATATTATGAGTTCTGTCAACCTGTTTCTATCAAACAGCTTTCTAGTGCTGCCTTGGGTCTTTTGGGATTCCTTTTCTCCACGGCCATTGGTCTTTTGTTCCAATACTAGCCACTGGTGTTGGACTCTGATAAAATCCATTGAGCCACAGCCTCAGTTCATGCCCATTCTCTACCCCATTCACTCCATGTCTCAAGATGTAAGAGACACTGAGGTCCTGCTTAGAATGCATGAACAAGCATAAATTATTTGGGAAATATCTCTCCATGGGGTAAAACATTAACAAATGGAAAATGGGAGGTTGCAGGTAAATCTTTCTTCCTCCACCAGTGAACAATGTACATCCCATAGGGAACTGTGGAGATTAACACCATCATTGAAGACTGAAATTATTCAGGGTTGATGCTTCCCATCATATCCCCATTCATTTTACCAGTCCAAATTCAGGAAGAAATAGATTGATTTTGTTGTGTGATTGACAACTTTTATAGCTACCATGCTGGCTATAGTAGCTTTACGGGAATGAGTAAATATAGAAGCTGGCATTTAAGTGGCTATTGATCTGGGAAATGCATCGTTTCAATGTCTATCAAAAAGGAGGCCCAAAAGCAGTTTGCTTTCATAGAAAGGATAGAAGTACCCATTTAGAATCACATTGCAGGGATGTTAACTCTCTTTCTCCCTTTTGCATTATATTGTGCAGGGACCTGTATTTTCTTGACATTCCATGGGAAGTAATGCTGGTCCACCATCTTAATGACATCATGTAAGGAGTTCAGGAACTGACAAGTACCCAAAAGTCCTGGTAAGGCACATGTGTTTCAGAGAGGGGGAGGCAAATTACATCCATAAAGACTTAGAAGCTTGCCTTGACAGAGCTGTTGTCAGGGATCCAGCAGTCTGAGGCAGGCCAGGACAAATTCACTAAAGTAAAGGACAAGTTGTTGCACTTAACATCTACTACCATTTAGAAACATAATATTGCTGGGCTTCTTTGGATTTTGGGATATATCACCCTTGACAAAAAATATTTTGACTCAGTTGCTAGGTTGCTCAGGAGGTTGCTAGCTTTGAGTGGGTTTCAGAGGAAAAGAGGACTTTAGTCAAGGTCCAGACCATGGTGTAGCCTTCCTTGACATTCAGGAGACATAACCCAGTAGATCTGGTGGTACTGGAGGCAATTGTCTTGATAGAAGAGTCCTGCGCTGGCTTTTAGAGTTCTGGAGCAAGATCATGCCACTCTCCATTTGAAAAATAGCTCCTGACATACAGTAGGGCCTGAATGGGGCACCAAGTGACTATGAAACCAGACCTTCTTATTGTGAACTGTGTATTATTAGATTTAATGAGGTTCAGTGGGTAAAGCAGGCTACTAAGGGAAATGTGACATGAGCATGGGACTAGGACCATCCAGAATGCATGAATAAAGACATGAAAGGTGGCTCAGACTCCCACGTCACCAACCACTGTGCCATTGATGCTTCTGCCCAACTAACCCCACTGCACAACCAACTCCACAATATGTTGTTTCTGGCTGAAATTGAACTTCTGCTTTCATCAAGTCCACTTGAGAGGGTATCCTAAAGGATGGTGATGCAGGTATGCAATCACATTGGCTCTCACAAGCTGTATATTTGAATACATGGAGGGAGAAGTTGCCTGAGGTATTGGAAAATAGTTCGGTTGAAACAGCGGGAGATCAAGAATAATGACGTTTATGGAGAAGGTCTGTGGATGTACCTTCAGGAGTGGCACAAAGTGTGCAAATCTTTGGTTCCACATCAGTGCCCACTTTAAACTGCCGAGGAGACTCTAATCAACCAAGTAGACAAGATAATTTGTCTTCTGAATGTCAGTCAGTCTCTCTCTGGTCCTCCTGTTCTGGTGCAATGAGTGTTGGAAAAGAGACACTGTAGTAACAAGGATAGAGGCTATGCTGAGTTTAGCAGGTTCCTTTCACCAAGACTGATCTATCTAATACCCTGTTCAATGACCAAACTGGTGGCAGACCATCTACATTGGAACTCTTCCTCTTGGAGGGGTTTATCTTACCCAGGATATGGGACCATCATCATTGTTGGCACCACCTTCTGTGCATTTACAGAATGTCTGAACTATTGAAATTATATCTTTCCCAGCATTGTCTCAACCATTTTGAAGAGAAATTGTGAATAAAATGGGGGCAAAACATGCAGTGACCAATGGTCTTACCATATATCTCACCACCCAGCAGTAGCTAGCCTCATAAATGATGGAACGTCTGTTAAATTGTCATCATAGGCTCATCTCAGAAAAGATGACCTATAGGATACCTGAATGCAGACTATGCACTAAACCAGTGGCTGATCAATGCTGACTGTTATCAGGTTTGGGAACCAAGGAAAAGAAGCAGAGGCTCCTCATATTATTACCCTCGCCGATTCATTTGAGGAAATATAGCCTATGTTGGGTTATAGGTCTTAGATATTAAGAGAAAACACTTTGATCAGGAAGCAATTGAAGTTTTACTGAACTTGAATCTGCAACATTTGCTAACTTTCATGTTGGGTTCCTTATCCCGTGGATTTGTAGGGAACAAGAGCTTTGAACTGGTGGGAATAATCAACTTGATTACCTTATGAATCTAGAGCTGCTGCTAAAAAATGGGGCCTTGGAGGAAGGTATCTGAAACACGGGTGTCATTAAATCATCTCTTGGTACTTCTCTGACCATATAGTAATTAGGCAGATAATAATGGACAACTGAAGCAAAGATGGCCCCTGAATGGCAGGACACTCAAGAGCTCAGATTCTTTGAGGATGAAAGTCTGGATGACTCCAGAGAGCAAGCAGTCTAAACCAGTCAAAGCACTGGTTGAGAATGAGAGAAATGTAGACTATGGGTGGTATAACTGGAGGTGATAAATATTAATTATGGTCTTGGGACTAGCTGAAATAGCCAGGATTATAGGTTTTTTGACCAATGCTCCTTACTTCAGCCATTTGAGAGATTTTGGCTAGACACATGACTGATGAGGACTCTGGAAATAATTGGAGGTTTACTTCCCCTCTGCTCTCAGCCAAGAATGGAGTACATTTTGTTCTTTTGAAAATGAGTCATATATGAGCCGGATATAATATGGGACATGAGTAGAACTGAGTGATGCAAATGGTGCATCTCTTATATACCATATCACTAGTCACTGGGGCCTTTGGAAATTGTTCTAGCTGTTGTTGCAGCAACCAGCTTTGAATAGGATATGACGTGCTTCATGCGGATACAGATCAGACAGCCCTTACCCCATGACCATGCCCAATATCTTCCATACTGACATTGATTTATGAGGTTTCATAGGGTCTGCTTGGCACCCAGGTATGTGCCGTGGGATAAAACTTTAACAAATGGAAAATTGGAGCTGATACATAAATTCTTTTCCTTTTATCTGCAAGATAACATGTTCTGAGAAGCAGTTGTATCTATAGCTTCTTGAAAGACAGTCCTGCGTGATCAAGAAATCGGTTGCACCTATGCAAGTGGTGAATATGGCTGAATGACACACCTTATATTGGCTTTCCCTCTTTCCCTGCCTCAGTCCTCGTTTCTCTCCCTCTTATTTCCTAGGATCGTACTCCCTAAATGTATGTTTTAGTCCATTATCCTTTGCTTCAGTATCTGCTTCTGGAGAAGCCATGATAAGACACGTGGAATTAAATAAGTTTAGCTTTTAACTTCTATTTCCCAGGTAACCATTAACTGATTTCCATACCTTCGTTGTGTTTTATTTTTGAAATTGGGCTGAACAGTGTTTAGAGTGATTAAATATGTTACAAACAGAATGTCATTAAGTTATATATCTGAATCTAAGCTTTTCAAATATGTGTTGTACAGTGAATTTTTAGGCAGTAGAAATCTAAAATAGATTAATTTAAGTGAGAAAAATAATCATTCATTACTAGCCCATACAAAAATCCCATTTTTTCTCCATTTGACTAAAATTCTCTAACACCTCTATACTTGTTAACTGAAATCTTTGCTTTGTTCTTTTTTTTTTTTTTTAAATTAAAAGCATTTACAATAACTATTGCCCAGTTATTTAACACTTAATGAACTCATTGGTTATGTTTCTTTACAGTAGGCAATTGATTGGGTATAGATGAAAATTTCCCTCTCCATTGCAATAAATGTTTACATGCAGTAACCAATGAAATAATATAATATAGATACATAATGAATGCATATAATTTAAAGAAACTAAAGGAACATAGCAAGTTTCAGAAGAAGCAGAAGAAACTGTTGTCAATGTTGCTATTCAAGATTGGGAGAACTGAATGGGGCTGAATTGTTAAAGGAGAGAGAGGGGCAATAAATTCCTGACATTTCCATGTCCCAATCCAATGAGCCAGTGGACGGTTTTCTAGTCTTGGCACTTGAGACTTTGGAAGTGGATTGTTGTCAACCATTTGTGGATGAAGCAGTGGGACAAACAAAACTTCCAAAGCAGCATCCATTTGCATTCGTTTTGCTTGTGACAGAATTAGAGTCTTATAAGGTGCGTATTTAAACATAACACTTCTGTTCGTGCACTGGTCACACTCACTAGCAACAACAATCATGTAAACTCCATGATCAAAAAGGTATTTTAATAAATTGGTGTTGAGTATTTGGGGCAACCCTCTTTATTTTCTGAATATGATAAAACACCAAGATTAACGAGCTACTTGAAAGTAAACTTCTGCTATATAATGCTTACATTTCTTCAACAGTTTCACCTCCCACTTTGATAAGGCAAGCCTTAGATGATTGTTTGCCTTCTGATTTTCACTTCCTTAGAAGTTTGGCAGTCAGCAAAAAAAAAAAAAAA
>JAQZBX010098830.1:0-11337 GCA_029593785.1 Cabassous unicinctus
AAAAAAAAAAAAAAAACATGCCAGAGAGTAAAGAAAAATTCAGTCACCTCGAATCCAGGCGTTTGATATTTAGACCAAACAAATGGATAATTGATGGAACTTTACTTTTCATTCAGTTGTTTGGAACAATATGTAGTTTGCAAAATTCTGAGAGAAAACTCTGTTGCCCTCCTATTTATTTCCAAGTAGCAGGAAGTAATCAAGAGGTTGTTTTGGAGAAAGTAACGTATGGCAGCCAAATCTTCCTCCATGTTTTCCGAGAAATAGCTTGGATTTGCAAAATATGTGCATAGTCAGTTAGTTTTTACTGCATGGTAAGATTATTGTCACTTTCCCTCATTTTCCCAGAGGACCTCACTGTTTTTGAACTTTTGAGAAAAGATGGTGTGTTAGTTTGAGAAGCAAATGCCAAGGTGAGATTACATGAGCCAGGGTTTTATTAGGGGAAATATCTGTGAAAGAAAATGTGGCGAGAGCACCATCAGATTGAGAAACAAGTCTGACGCTGAGTGAAGGAGAGAGGAAAGGATGGTTGGATGGACATTCCTAGACAGCTGTGTGGTTAAGCAAGGTTCGGCAAGGCCACTGGGGAGTCCTTAAGTCAAAGATGCTCTTAGTGGAGTCCCATGTCTCCCAGGAATGGGCTTGCTTCAGTACCCCCACCATGCCGGGTCCTTATCAAAACTGGTGGAATTGCAGTCTTGGTGCAAATGTGGGGCTAGATTTCGGAGTGAAGCAGCTGGTCCCTTGGTCAATTACTTCCTGTAGTTAGAAGTCTGTGAGGTGTGCTCTCATGGCTGACAAATATGATAATTATGTTAGGATATAGATAGGCTATAACAAGAGACCTAAAAATACAATGGCTTAAACAAGATAGAATTTTGTTTATCTCTAAAAGTGGATGTTCAGGGCTGAAGTTTTATTTCTCTCTCAAAGTGGCAGCTCAGGCTGAGTATTGGGGACCCAGGCTCCTTCTATCTCATTGTTCACGTAATAGGGGGTGGCCCAAGACAGCCAACTGGAAAGAGAGAGAAAGGAAGGGAGGGTACCACCCTTCCCTGGAAGCTGGGCGCCTCCCTTCTGCTCACATTTTATTGGTCAGAATTCAGTTGTATTAGTTTCGGATGGCTGCTAAAACAAACTTAGTGGCTTAAAACAACAGACATTTATTCTCTCACGGTTCTGAAAGCCAGAAGTCCAAAATCGGTTTCACTTAGCCAAAATCAAGGTGTAGGCAGGACGGGGGTCTCTCTGGAGGCTCCCGGGGAGAGTCTGTCCCTCATCTCTTCCAGCTTCTGTTGACTGTCGACATTCTGCACTGTGTTTACATCACTCCAATCTCTGCCTCCAGGTCACATTGCCTTCTTCTCTTCTGTAAGTAATCTCCTTGCACCTCCCTCTTATAAGGACACTTGTGATTGTCTTAGGGGCCACCTGAATAATCCAGGATAATCTCCCTTCTCAAGATCCTTAACTTAGCCACATCTGCCAAGTTCAGATATCATTTGGGGCCATTACCCAGCCTACCACATCTGTCATATGCCCACACTTAGCTACAAGGGAGCATGGGAAATGTAGTTTCTTGCTGTGCTGCTATACACCCATCGTATATTAGGGGGTTCTGTTACTAAAGGAAGATGGGAGAATGGATATTGGGTTTCAATCAGCTGTCTCCTTCTCAGGCAAGATTTTTAAAAATATTGCATATTGAATCATAGAGGAAAAAGCTTTACAAACACCAACTCCATATTCTTCACTGTATTGAGAAGTTGGTTATTATTTTTGCCTGCCACTTCACCCATTCCCCCTATATTCTGGTAATAGTATCCCAGTTTTCTTTTGTGCAAATACCCCCTCCCAAATTTCAGTCCATGTGGTATGTGGGCATGTAGCCTAGGCCTGGCCAATTTGCATTTTCTGTTGGTTCAAGGTTAGGCTTGAGCTCCAAAGAGGTTCCCCAAAGACATTGGCACTTTTATGGGGACAGTTGGGAAGGTGATGCTCTCTACTGGGATTGCTGAGTGAATAGACATAAACCGGACCTGTGGTAGTCATCTTTCTAGAGCATGTGGAAAGCCCACCCAAGAGCTGAGCCAGCGTACAGGAAAAGGGAGCTGAGAGATGGGGAGAGGGATGTTTTTGATGTACCTAGTATCATTTCAGCACCCGGATCCAGTCAGCCCTGAGCCAAACATCTCTTAGACTTTTTATATGAGCCAGTAAGTCGCTTTGCTTTTTCTTGTTCTTTTGCCAGTTTGGTTGAGTTCTGTCACTTACAACCAAGAGGCACAACTGATGCAAAGTTGAGTGATTTGTGCAAGGAAATAAATCAAGCTATAGGCAGAGTCAAGGCTAGAATTTAGGTCTTCTTCCTTTTAAAATACTCTATTATGCTGCCTTTCCTTCATTTCACATAATGGCTGTTGACCTATTTCTTTTGATATGCCACTATCAAATGGAAGTCATTTATCTCCTTCAGTCAATCTTGATTTTTAAAAATGTCTTGAGTTTTTATGTGATTTCCTCTCATCTGACCTACAAGTTTCAACAGCTTATCAGTGAAACATCATTGGCAAATAGAATTTGTGACAATGTTGACTATTTTGGTTTTATTTGGGAAACAAGGGAGGAAAAGGGGTAATTTTAAAAAGCCAAAGAGAAGTAAGGGAGAGATCGATGACCTTTTTTTTTTTCGTTATTTGTTTCCAGCAGATTTATAATGCAATAAAAAATTTGTTCTGCAATTATTTAGTCCATGTGGTTGATATTAGACTTTTCAGTCAAAAATGTTCACATCTTTAAGCAGCTCTGAAGTTTTTTAATTTAAGTGAAGGATGCTGCTAAAATGTTGAACTCAACATTCCCCCTGAAGTTCTTTCAAGACTGTTGTTATGAATAGTCCAGTTTTAAGAAATTCCAGATGAATTGTGCAAACCAAGATGAAAGACGGAGCACACAAGCAGCTGCATGCAAGAATTATGCAGAAGTATGCAAATGTTAACCCCAGTGATGATGAAAATGTTAACCTTATGTTTCAGTAATAATAAGAACTACTCTGATCTAATGGTGAGTCAAGAGGTACAAAAGGCACTTGGAGTTAAGAATTAATAAGAAGTAAAGAAACCTTTTTTTTTCCACGACATCCAGTTATTTGTCTGAATACCTTATTGTTCAGTGCAGATCACCATAGAAACAAATATTAGCCATGACATGTTCATGGTGCGTGGTCTTGCCATTAAATGTAAAGCTGTTTTACAGAATTTGGGGCCTTTAGCTTCAATAAACTCAGGTACTGATGTATCTTTATAGAAGCTGATTCCTTGAACTTAAGGATACTTCTTATAGTGTTAGACGCTAGTGGCAACTATGGGTCAAGCCTTTATATGTGGTGAGGGACACAAAGGAGAAAAGAGGCTAAGGGGCTCGAGACAATGGTAAAGAGAAGATTCCAGAGTCAGGAAAGTGCTATGAAGGGCTATAAAGTTCTATTAATGATAATAGCTTTCACTACAATATCATTAAAAACCTCAGAATAGCCCCGTGAGTTGGGGGAAACAGAGGCTTCCCTAGGGTTTCAACATTAGAAAGAGGTGGAACAGGATTCACTCAGGTGTAACAGAGCTCTCAAACACTGCTATATTGTATGTGTCTCCTATAGTGTGTCAGCCTTCACACCTACCATGGCGCAACCCAGGGTGCTACATTTATCTCTTTAGGTAACCAAAGTTTGTCAGGCACTCCTTGGGAGAACTTCTTTTCCCTCCCTCCCTCCTTCCATCTCTCCCTTACCTCCCTCTCTCCCTCCCTCCCTCCCTCCTTCCCTGGTACTATCTTTTAGATTTTTAATATCAAGATTTATTTCTTCAAGCAATATATAAATACCCTCTAAGACGTTACATCTAAGGCTAGAGTTTGCCTTGACTGCCACCACTAGTTTTATTCCCTCCCTGCCTTTCTGTTGGAGCTCTATAGTGGCCAGTCCCTAAGACGCAACCCATCATGTTTGATTTCCATTTCTCAGGCTGGCAGAGTCTAGGGGGACTCTCCAGGAGGACCTAACTAGGTTCTGTCTTTTCTTGGAGTCCCAGTATCTTCTTGTTCCACCATCCTCAACATGCTCCTTTCATCTTGTGCTCCCAATACAACTTCCAGCTTCTGCCATCATGATAACTTCAGGCCAGTAGGGAATATGAAAAGAGAAGGAAAGGGCACACTCATTCCCTTTAAAGATGTCAACTGAAAGGTGCAGGTATCACTTCTGTTCACATGCCATTACCCATAGGAATGTCACACAGCTGCATCCCTTTTGTGTTGTTCTGTTGCTGTGGCAGATATTGCTAATGTTTTCCCAATATCTCTTCGATCTCTTTTCAGTAGTAGACACCCCAGAGTTTACCTGGGCAAATGGCTGTCAGGCTAAAGCCTACATTTTCCAGCTCCCTTGCAGCAGTGGTAGGTCCTAGCCTCCCTTTCCTGCACTCTTCTGGCCCAACAAATAGACGAGACTAACTAGGCAAGTTTGGATGGTTGACCAACCCTGGATTTTCTGTAGTTCTGCTTTCGAATTCAAGTTAGTCCTTAGAAAGCCCTTGGCTAAAGGCCTTGGTGGCTCTGGTGCCTACCTGTTCCCAGCGTATGGCCACTTTAGCTGCAAGAGAGGCTGCAAAATATTACCCTTAGCTGGGTGGTCATAAGCCCATCTGTATGAAATTTTGGTACTTTTTATGAGAGGAAAAAGGGCATGGTGGAAACTAGAGGACAACTAACAATCTCTATTACATTTAATCAAAACATGCAATGTAGCTAAACCAGTACACAGAGGTCAACTTTGTAACCTGAAATGTATTTATTCAAAAAGAAGACGAAGAGAAAAGTAATGAGCCCAGAACTCAACTCAAGATTTGGAAAAAGAACAGAGTAAACCCAAAGAAAGTAGAAAAAAGAAACGAATAAAGATAAAAGCAAACATTAATTAAACAGAAAACAAATAATAGAGATGATCAACAAAAACAAAAGCTAGTCTTTTGAACAGATTAATTACTTGGACAAGCATCTGGCAAGACTGAGAATCAAAGAAAGAGGAAAGGCACAAAAAAAGAACATTGAGAACAAAAAAGGGGACACAAGATAATATAGAATAGTGACTTAAAATACTGTTAGGGTTATTAACAACAATAAATATGATAACTTGGTTATAAAATTGACATTTTTTTCTAGGAAAAAACATACATGACCAAAACCGCCTTGAGTGCGGAACAGGACTTATAAAGCTGTCAAAGCACTTGATTTAGGAGTGAACATTCTACCTCACTTCGTCACAGCCCCTCACACACACACTCCTGCTTATGGGCCAGATGGCTTTAAGTTGAGTGTTGCCACAACTTCAGAGAATAGGTAATTTCTGCCTTCTATGAATTGAGACTCTACAGAAGGAAAAATTCCCCAAATTCTGTTTTGAGAAAAGTATATTCTTGATTACTGTTGGGGATTGAATCATGTCCCCTATAAGACATGTACGAACCTGAACCCCCAGTCCTGAGGGTGTAAACACATTTGTAAATGGATCTTTGAAGATCCTATTAAGATGAGGCCAAATTTGAATGAGGGTGGGCCTTGATCCACGATGACTGGAGTCCTTTTAAGGAGAGGGAACCGAGACAGAGATGGATGACTGAGCAGGAGCAGTAGAAGTCGCAGGAGGAGACTGAGGGAGACAGAGCACCATGTGGTGGAGGCAAAGATCAATTGCCAGAAAGTCACCACCAGAATGCTACAGACTTTGGAGAAAGCATGGACTGTTGATACCTTGATTTTGGACTTCTAAACTCAAAAACTGTCAGACAATGAATTCTGTTTTTTTAAACTAACCAGTGTGTGGTATTTGGTACAGAAGCCCTGGCAAACTAAGACGGCTACTGTAGTGGATGCTGTGGCTAACTGTCCAAAGCCCCCTTCAGGACTGAGGCCCACGTTCTCCAGCTGCTAGGAGTGGTGTTCAATGGGGGATTGCAGCCAAGTCCCTTTCCTGAAATTGTTCTTGGCTGAAGAGTGCTGCCTTGGCTGAAATTACATTCTCTTCCTGGGGACAGCCCACATCTGATGACTAGCAGATGCAATGGTTCAAATGCCTGTTTTTCTCGAATCATTTGGACCCTTCTAGAGGACCAGTGTTGTGCCAGAGCTCTGAGCATCCTAGTTCCATCTGGTGAGGCCTCAGCGGTGGCTCTTCTCTCTGCCCTCATTCCTCACAGACTGGTCCTGAGAGCCTCTCCAATAAACTTCCTGCACACAGATCTTTACCACAGAGTCTGTTTCCTGAGGGACATGATCGAAGGCATAACAAAACTAGACAAGGACAGAATGGAAAAATTATAGATCCAGTTTTAAAATGCATTATGTAAAGTAAGAGACAGTGTAACATTCAAAATCCTGGTAATGTAATTCACTGCAAAAGCAAAGTAAGGAGAAATATTGTATGATCATCTCACTGACAGAATAATAAGTCATACATTTCAACTCCAATGAATGATTTTAAAAATGTTAACCCAGTCTTATCATGAGATAAATCTCAGGAAAATTCCAATAATGGGGCACCCTATAATACACCTGACCAGCACTCCTCAAAACTGTTGAGGTCATCAAAACCAAAAAAGTCTGAGAAGCTGTCACAGCCAAGAGGAGCCTTGGGAGACATGACAACTAACTAATATTTTAGAATCTAAAACTGTTCTAAAAAATAAAGTCTACTTAAAAAAGAAAAGTCTGGATAGAAGTACACCAATATTCATTGCTTTTATCTCTGGCATGTTGTGAAGATTGAAAAAACTAATCCTTATAAAGTACTTAGCTGGGAACCTAGCATTTAGGAAGTGTTCAGTAAACATTACCTATTGCCATTATTGTTATTATTGTTATTGATTTTAATATCTTCTTTATACTTCCCATATTAAGAAATTCTATCATAAGCACATGTTACTTTTGTCCTCAGAAACGGCTTTTTCAAAGAAATAATGACCTTCTAGGACATCGTTTAAAATACCCTACCTGAGAGTGAAGCAACTCCATGGCAAGTGGAACAGCTCATCGAACTCTCCCTTTGCCTTTCAATACCAGAAACTGATGCCTTGGCAAGCAATATTGGAAGGATTTGCTTCTGTGATGAGTGGTCCCAGAAGGTCTAGCCCTTCTTGAAGTAATTATCCACCTGAAAGATTTCTGACGAAGTCATTCTCTCCAGGCACCAGCATGGAGGTTCATTTCAGCCTTAATGCTGGCATGCAAGAGAAGGAAAGACCTTTCTCAAGCAATTGGGCATCCACCTCCCACATGGGCGGTCCTGGGTTCGGTTCCCAGTGCCTCCTAAAGAAGACGAGCAGACAACAAGTAGACAGACGAGGGAGCCAAGTCCGGTGTGTGTGAGGGGGGAGGTGTTGAATAAAAATTTTTAAAAAAGTCAATAGCAAACATCATCATTAATTGTTAAACATTTAAAGTGTTCCTTTTAAAATATCAGGAAAAAATATAAATGATATTGTCCTTTGCCACCATTTGCACTTAATATTAATTGAGCATTGTAGCCAATTAAATAAGATAAGAAAAAGAAAATATGTAAAGATTAAAATGGAAGAAACAAAATTATCGTTTATTTGCATATGAGCATCAACAAAAAAAAAATCCAAGAAAGTCTGCAAATTATTTAGTAATAATTAGAGAAGTCAGTAAATCTGCAGAGCACAGAAAATAAAAGCAATACTATTTGCTCATCAACAAATTAGGAAATGTAATAGCAATAATAATAATATTCCACTCACAAATACAAAATGTGTTTTCATCATTTGTAACAAATGTCCCACACCTATGCAAGGTGTTAATAATAGGGTGCTATATGAGGGTCCTGTATTTTATGCATGATTGTTCTGTAAACCCACAACTTCTCTAATAAAGAAAAAGAAAATTTTACAATAGCTAGAAGCAAACCTACAAAAGAGATATAAGGCCTTTCAGGAGAAAATAAGGAGAAAATTAAAAGGATTTTAAAGATATCAGAAAATCCTAAATAAAAGAGAAAGCATATTCTTAAATGGGAAGAATCTGTATCATCCATATATTGATCCTCCTTAAATTAATCTATAAACTCAATGCAATATCAACTCAATACCTAAAAGGAATTACTAATGTTCCCTTAATTAATAGTGCTTTGCCACTTATCCCTCACATCTTCTAAAAATTAGCCTATACTTGTCATGGCTTGATATTTTCTTTTTTCAAGGGTACAAATAGATTGTAACTAAGAAAGTGGTCTCATTGCCACTGTTATTTAGAGAAAACAGTTTCTTAGATCCCCAAATTCATTGTAATTCTCAAGCTAAGTGTTGAGAAGTTTGATTTCAAAAAGAAGAAAAATAATAGTTTAAAAAAGTGACATTTTTTTTAAAAAATGAAAAATCTTTTGAATCTATGGGTAAACTGTAAATATAATAGCCAGCTTTTATTTTTCAAAGATTTATTTTATTTATTTATCCCTCCACCTCGCTGTTTGTGCTCATTGTCTGCTCTCTGTGTTTATTCACTGTGTGCTCTGTGTCTGCTCATCTTCTCTTTAGGAGGCACTAGGAACCGAACCTGGGACCTGTCATATGGGAGAGAGGTGCTCAATCACTTGGGCAACCTCAGCTCCCTGTTTTTTGTTGTGTCTCTCATTGTCTTTCCTGTTTGTGTCTCCTTGTTGCATCAGCTTGTTGCATCAGCTTGCTGCACCTGCCCATCGTGCCAGCTCACTGTCTTGCTTATCTTCTCCAGGAGGCACTGGGAACTGAACCCAGGATCTCCCAAATGGAAGGTGGGAGCTCAATCGCTTGAGCTACATCTGCTTCCCAACAGCCAGCTTTTAGAAAGCACTTGCTACGAGCCAGGCAGTATGCTAAAAGGACTCATTTAGACCTCAAAATAATATGACATTTTTATTAGTCTCATTTTCTTGGTAAGGACATTGAAACTCAGAAAAAATAGGGAACTTGCAAGGTCACTAGGGACATACCCAGGGAAGCAAGGAGTCTAAAAATAGACTTGGACCCTTAATTACAAATTGACAGTCTCTTAACCATGATTCTTCCCATACTGCTTTTTGAAAGCAAATGAGGTATGCTGGAAAGCAAGAGATGCATATTCTGGTCCAAGTTTATGGCAATGTACTCAGCAGATTACTTCTGAATTAGTTTATTTATGAACGAATCACTGGAAGGACACTGTTCCTATCCCCAGGAACCCACAGTCTTTCAAGGGGAGAAGAGGGCCATGGAAGCGACTTTTGTCGGCTCTGGAGAACAATCTATTTAAATCTTAAAGTCTTAGTTGTGATTTTCTATATGCACAAAAATCTAATGTGACTGTCTTAGTCTGAATAGTTAATACCTCTTTCCCTTGACAGGAGGAAAATTGAAAATTCCCAAGGTGCTTCTCACTGAATATATTAGGTTTGCAAGATGAACGCATTGGTAATTCTGCTCAAGGTACACAATTATCATACAGGAATTATTTCATGAAGCATAGATGTCAGCAGATATATTTTTGAGTAAGAGTTGAGTATGGAATCTTCAGGTTAAAACATAGTGTTGTATTATTTAGTCCCTTCATTTTTCAGAGGAGAGTGAAAAACGTAGTTATTTATACTTTTGACAACGTGCGTGTACTTTAAAACGACTGTGGCAATGAATTTTATTCTAAACTTATCCTTTGATACCAAAAAGGGAAACACACATTTGGGTTCTTACATATCTGACATAGCAAATTATATGATTTCTTCACCCTAGTTAAGTCAATCTCAGGCATGGTACACCACAGGCATTTGGGGGTGCAGTGGAGGTTTCTCTCCTCAAGTACCTATTATGAGGTTAGCTCATCCTCCTGGCCCCAGAGTATTTTTTAAGCTTCCTATGAACAAAGTGTCACTTTGCCAGGTCAATCATAGGCTAATGCTTGGTTATAGCTTGGGGCAGAAGGTCACATTTACCTTTCTGACCAGGCCAGAGACCATAACCATATATTACAGATACCGTATATCATATTCTATACCAGTCGTTCCCAACTGGGGTTAATTTTGTCTCCCAGGGGACATTGGGCAATGTTTGAAGACATTTTTGGTTGTCACAACTAGGACAGGGGTGATAATCTCAACAAAGAATTATCTGGCCCCAAATGTCAGTGTTGAGTTTGAGAATCTCTGTTCTAAAATGAAAGCATGGTGCAGTCAATTGACTTTTTTTCTATTTGCATATGCATGGAATAGCTAAGAATATTTAACACATTTAAATATAAGGTTCGAATTATATAATCCAACCCCTCAGAGAACCCATGACAGGGCAGATTTGTGGGAGGGGCTCTCCTGTCCATGCTCTTTGGTCTTGGCATGGGGCCAAACATAGGGTTAGCCCTTCTGTTATCAGGAAGCAAGATTCCCCTGAACCCTCACTCTTCCTTCCCTCTCCTTGGGCTACTGTCCTTTTGTCAATTTAATGCAACTCTGTCCAACAGAACTTTCTATGATGATGGAAATATTCTAGTTATAGGTTTTCCACCATTATAGCCTAGCCACACTGGCCTACTGGGCACTTGAAATGTGGCTACTTTTCAAGTGCCCAATAGACTTTTTGAAATGTGGGACTGATTCTTAATTTTTATTTAATTATAATTAATTTTAACTTAACTGTAAATAGCCATATATGGCTAATGGCTACCTTATTGGATAGTGGAGATTTAACATATTCACGCCTGCCTTCCCAGGTCAAACCTCTTCTTGCATTTGATGTCAGGAATAGATTGTCATCATTTTCAACTCATATTTTGCTTCTGAATCTTTGGAGATGGATACTTAGATTCTAAGAGAGAAGGTGGGGAAAGGTGTTCCCAAATGACCTGGCCTTCAAAAGAGATACCTGCAAAATTATCAGATAGTTTAAACTCCAAAAGTTAACCTCTTTGCATTTATAAATCTCTATAATGATATATAGGCTTTTCTCTTATATATCATTTTGCTCTTTTAAGTGCCTCTCTCTGTCCTATACTTAAGTGAACATACAAGTTCCCTTCTATTATCGTGATGGAAACTGTCTCTCAAAGAGAAGACTGGGCCTTCCAAGGACAGGGGATTGTCACTCCAACTGAATTAACAGGCATTCTATATTTTCTTCCACTTCCCACACCAAACTTCTTTTGCTTTTAAAGTTCCCTTCTCTCTTTCCTCCCCTTTCGTCTTCTCTCTTCTCCCCTCCTCTCCCCTCCCTTCCCTCTTCCCTTCTTCTCCCTCCCCTCTCTTCTTCCCCTCTTCTCTCCTCCCCCCCT
>JAQZBX010098831.1:0-11537 GCA_029593785.1 Cabassous unicinctus
TTCCACCACCACCTCCACCACCACCTCCATCACCACCTCCACCACCACCTCCACCACCACCTCCACCACCATCTCCATACTGACATACAGAGGCTATCGTGGTAACTTTGACCTTTGACATTGTTGGCCAAGGCATGGGCTTTTGCAAACATGGCTCACAGGCTTTTCATTTTATAGCTAGAAAGAACTTTCCCACCCTTCTTGGGAAAAATGAGTGCCCTGTTTTTCCAGTGAGAAACCTGAGGTCTAGAGAGGAGAAAGGACTTCTCTACATCTCCTCAACACCCCTAGAGTGAGTTTTAAGGCCCGAATCTGATGATAACACCCCTGCTTCAAGGATTGTGTAGCTGCCCTCAGAGTAGAGTGTGTGTGTGCATGTGTGTGAACCTCGATCCCTCTCCCTCTCCAGCTGGAGTCCTCATCAATGCTGCCCCCACCTCCTGGGCTGGACTACCGGCAAGTTCCAGGGCACTTCACATTCCTGGCTGCCTATCTGGACAGCATAGTACTTGGGAGCACTGATTCTGGAGCCAGACTGCCTGGGATCAAGTCTTGTCACCTGAGCTTCCTGAGTCTCAATTTACCCATCTTTAAAAAGGCTTTACTAGCATTCAACTAATATGTGAGGTTCCATGTATTGATATTTATAAAGAGTTTCAGGACAAGGCCTAACTGACCCAGAGTGACCTGAACACTGTTAAATAAACAGACTTCTCTCTCCGGAGCTGGGCTGGACTGGTCCCTCCTCTGTGCATCTCTCCCTCCATGATGGGATAAATATCCTGTTCCGGAATTGTCCATCCCCATAGAGCTTTACCCGCTGTTGCCTCCCCAGACCCCAGCACAGAGGGGCGTGGGCCTGAGGCTCTCTGGAGGTTCCACCTGGGGACACAGGTTCAGCTTGGTGTGGCTGCCCCTTTCAGGCAGGGTGCCCCACATGCGTCTCTGAAGGGCAATAAGAATAACAGCCGTGCTAGTTTAAGCCGTGAACAGAGAGAGGCTAGGCCCTGGCTCTCGCTGTAATACAGACTTCTCAGGGCCTCCCATCCAAGAGCGTGGCTGCACTTACCCAAGCAGCTGTGCCTGGAAGAAAGCGGGTTGGGGGAGACGCCCTCACTGCTGGCGCTGCTGGAGCAGCCACCCTTGGGGTCCTTCAGCCAAGGCAGACAGATCTGATGTGTGCCCGAAGGTTTGGATATCTGGTCGTAGATTTCAGATTCGAGTGGCCCCCCTGCCCTGGGGAGGGGAGAGGAAGGGAGAGGCGGGGAGCCAGCCCCACGCCGTCACGATGTGGGGTTCAGAGCTTCCCAGAGCACGTAGGGAGCAACGTCTCACAGATGTTAGGCTGCCTTAGGGCTGAGCTCCGTCCAGGAACCCGGGAACCCCAGGCTGCCCCAGGGGTCCTGACGGCAGCTCTGTGCTGCCCCTGAGGACAAAATGGCCCAAGAGCCAATCATCACATCTTCAGGGGCTTTGTGAGTAGGTTGCTAAATAGAGCTATTATTAGAAAAAAAAATTTTTTTTAAAGATTTATTTATTTATTTATTTATCCCCCCCTTGCTGCTTGTGCTTGCTGTGTCCATTCGCTGTGTGTTTTCTCCGTGTCTGCTTATCTCCCCCTTGCTGTGAGGTCCCGCTGCATCAGCCCACCGCGCCACGCGGGCCGGCCTGGCCTCACAAGGAGGCGCCGGGAAGCGAACCCGGGGCCTCCCATATGGTAAACGGGAGCTCTATCCATTGAGCCACACCCGCTTCCCTATTATTAGAAATTAAATGAGGGAGCAGGTGTAGCTCAGCCTGCTTCACATGTACAAGGTCTTGGATTCAATCACCGGTACCGCCTAAAACAAAACAAAACAAAACAACAATGAAAAAAAAAAACAAACCACAAAAATTGAATGATATAGACTTACAATTAAATAATGTATATTAAAAACCAGGGTCATGAATGCTCACAATGCATCGCTTCCCAATTATTTTACTACATTTTACTATTACCTATGCCTTGAGGTTATTTATGTCTATTGTATCTATGCAGTGGAAATACTACATGATGATGGGCTACTGCCTCCTCTTCCAGACCCTGCATTCAAGTGACATTATATTGACAGTCTGGCATTGGCCATGGTGGGATATTTAAATGGAAATTGGCAAACACTATGATTTGGAGTTTGATTTGTTGTTTTGTGGACTGTTTAGATTTAAGAATGTGATGGAGAGAAAGTTTCTAATGCATATTAAACTTGAAGTGTGATAGTTAATAGTACAATTATAAAAATGTTCTTTCATGAATTCCAACAAAGATACCACACTAATGCAAAGTGTTAATAATAAAATGGCATGTGGAAACTCTGTATTTTATGCATGTTTTTTCTGTAAACCTACAACTTCTCTAATTAAAAAAAAAAATAGCTGTTACATTTTTAGCCAAAACAAATTGAGAAAATTTTCTCCCAGCATTCAAAAACGGTGATCTGTGTCAGTAAAGCAGCAGCTGGTGCCCTGAACGAATGAATTCCAGTCACCGTCTTCACTGCTTCCCTTTGGTCTCACCTGTTACCATGAATGAAGCGTTAACCAGCATTCTCTTGGGAACTGCTCTCATTTTCACTTGCAGCCCTTAAGTGGCGTCTGGGCATAAGTGTTCAATAAAAATCAACGAAAACATCCTGTGAGAATTATCTGAGTACATGGAATTTACCAAGAAGTATTGTATGTTTTATTATTTGTTAATTATGTGCTACACATCTTTCATATCAACAAAACTTATGATAAACTTACATCTGTCTGAGCAGGCATAACTTTGCTCCCCCAGAGCTGGTTCTTAGACATTTTCCCGCATGTCGTTGCCTGACTGGCAGCTTGGGAGAGGCTGCTCGCCTTAAGTAAAAGGTGAAGGCAGCATGGCACGTGCTTCAACGTCCAAGAGAGAACAAGCCTAAGAGCTGCCTTCGTGAGGACCTCCTCTGCCAGCTCCATGCCAGACCCCCCAAAGCCTCCCAGTTACCTGTGAGGGGGGATTGGGGGTCCCTTGACAAGAGCCAAGTGCAGGCTTTTTAGCTGGGTGGGGGTCCTTCCCCACCTGCCTCCTGGTGTTCTCTGGGTCACCTTAGGGAGGCAGAGAAAGGGGGCCTGGAAGGAAAGGCAGCCTGTGACGTGAGTGACAGCCAGCAGTGACCGTGGGCACCGGAGCTCGGCCCCCAGGGCGCAAGGGAGCTGGGGTGCTGCTTCATCGGCCGCTGGTCGATTGGTTGCTGTTGATCCGTCCGTCATTGCCACCGGCTGAGGGTTCCGCTGGAGAGCATCAGTTCATTAGATGTGGCCCCGCATTACAAAACGGGGTCTGCGTTATTTCTTTCTGTGAGAACGAACATACCCTCGTGCCTCCCTGAGAAGGGATGAGGTAGCCCACGCCAATTATCTTGACTGGAAAGCTGGGCCTTATTTGCCAATAAAAAATAGCTTATTTTTATAAAAAAATACTGTGTTTTATATTGACAAATACTTTGTCAAGACAGTATTCTGAAGACATTGAAAAAGTAGATAAAATGAAGGCTTCCAACAACGTGCAAAATACTTAGGACGCACCAGTGAGAACGGCGACGCCCAGCCCTGAGCCCACGCTAAACCACCGCCTATCGCCCTTAGCTCCTGTCCCACCTTGTTAGACTGTAAGGCTCGTGAGGGTAGGGATTCTGCCCGTTTTGTTCATGGTTATAACTCCTAAGATGCCCGGCAGGAAGTCGCTGCTCAGTAAACAGCTGCTGGCTGCACTAACTGGTAGAGTGCGGGCACCCGTGGAAGGGGGTGGTGGAGCTGTAATCAGTGGTGGGAAGATGCTCAGGCTTCTGCACCTGCCCCCTACAATTTTTCTAGATGAGCATCATGTCACAGTAATATATGGGTAACAAATAAAGAGAAACAATGAATGCCAAAATCCAAACGGACACCTAAGTATAAAGCCAGACCGCGGCTCTATTACTCTGCGACCAGGAGGGTTTAGAAAAGTGGTGCAGGGCAGGCTGGACCTAAAGATAATAGTCTTCACATGCAGATGCTCACAGGCCAGGCTCTTTATTGATCAACTCACTTAACCTACCCAACAACTCCTGTGAGGCATGAACTATTATCATCACCCCCAGTTTATGGATGAGCAAACAGAAGCACGGAGAAGCTAAGTGCCGCGCCTAAATTCACACAGAGTGGCACTGCACCAGTGCTTCTCAAACTTGAATGTGCAAGCTGTGCATAATACACACTTCCAAACTTCAGTGAACTTAGGAACTAGGGCAGAGCTTTTCAGACTTTAACGTGCAGCCGGGATCTTGTTAAAGTGCAAACTCTAGATCAGCAGGCCTGGGGTGAGGCCTGAGAGCCTGCATTTCTAACAAGCCCTAGTAAAAGCTGCTAAATTCTGCTGCAGCAGCAAGGGGCTATACTTACCTCCTGAGAAGAGGGGCTTTCTGGAAGCCAGACACAGGAGGGGGCCAGGAAAGGGGCCGGAGAGCTAGCAGAGAGGAGTTGGGTGCAAGCTGAACCTTGGCTGGGTGGGAAGTCTCCAGGCTTCGATGTTTCTTTGCCCACCCCAGCGGAGCGTGTGCTTGACCCCCTGGCCCAGCCTGGCCCCCTCCTCACACCCCTTCCCCTCCTGTGCTCTCCCACAGCCCCTGAGCCTGAAGCTTGCCTCTCCCTGCCCTGGTCCCCTCAGATACCTGTTACAGGACCCTCTTGTTTCTGTTTTGTCCTCTCCCACGACACGCTCACCGCACCCTGTGGTAGCCCCCCACTTTCTGGACAGCTCTGGCCCTTCGAGGCTGCTGTTGGATGTCCCAGCCAAGAAAGCAGGCCCACGGCCCCTCCCAGCCCCTGGCCCTTGCCGTGGGCTCCGTGCAGAAGCCCTGACTTGGGGTGAGGGAGAACGAGAGCTAAGCCCTGCCCCAGGACCCCTGGGTGGTTTTCACAGGCCTCGGCTTGTAAGACGGGAGGTGGCCCTTCCTGCTCTCACCGTCTGTGCCTGTTCGGCAGAAGGACGGGTGCGCAGCTTTGATTTCAGACACACTGTCTCTCCCTGACAAGCACTGACGGGACTTCCCCTGCCCTCCCAGGGGCAGCGGTGCCCTTCGATGGGGCTGCAGGGCTAGTACAGATCCCACATGTCCTCCTCTTGGGGCTGAAGAGGGAGGTGTCTTGAGGGGGGACCCTAAGGCTGGGCTCTGGGCTCTGGGCTCGGGTCAGAGAACGTGGCTTTCCCCAGTGTCCTGGGTCCCGGCTTCCCCCTGTCTCTGGCACTGCTTCCCATACCCAGGGTGGGGTAAGAGGTATGGGTGGGCAAGTGGGCAAAAGGGGGGTAGAGGGAGTATCTGACACATAGTTAGCATTAAATAAATGTGTTTTTTTAATGGATGAATGGGTTCAGGTTTCTTCAATTTTTTAAAAGCCAAATCCATGAATCCTGGCTGTGGAGACTGCCCTGGAGAATGGACTATGAAGGGCTCTGTCCTCTACTATATCGCTAAGGTCTGGCACATAGTAGGAGCTTAATAAATGTGTGTTGAATCTATGAATGAAGGGGATTGAACAGTTGGGGGAAAAGAATGTCTCCAAGCTGAAATGTAGGAGCCAATCATTTCAACCTCTCAAGGACAGGATGGGGAGGCAGAATTTAGCAGTAACCGAGTGTGGAGAAAGGGCTTTGGCCAGCAGTGAGTTCAAGGTGAGCCCCACTGTGAGTATTTGCCAAAGGAGCTAATGTCCACCCAGGATGCATTATTAGTTGTATGACATTCAAAATGTAGGAGGTGATTTTCTTCCTGTCAACTTGGTTCTCACAATCCTTGAAGAAATTTCTGCCCTTCTGATCCCGTTTTTTTAAGAAAAGCACTGACAGACTAGAAAAGTCCAGAGGAGAGGGGACCAGGGATCTGAGATGGAACCACTTGAGGACAGTTGAAGGGATGTCTGGGGGTGATTAACTCTGAGAAGAGAAAACTCAGGGCACCCAAAAGTTATGTCTTGAAGTAAAGAGCAGTTCTGGGGAGGTTGGGCTGGGCATTCTCTGTGTGGCCGAAAGGTTAATGGAATGCTACAGGGAATCATTTTTAGAGGCAATGCAGGGAAAACCTTCTCTTGGCAAAGTTATCCAAAAGTGAGAGAAGCCGTCTCCTAATGTGGTGAGTTTGGGGTCACAAGAAGACAAGTACGAACTGCTGCAGAGGTGATCTGGCAGAACCAGCTTAAGGCTCAGAAAGACCTAGTTTAGAAAGCTGGCTTTGGTTAGACAATAAGAAGGATACCAACACACATCAGTGAAACAGAGAAAACAAAACACCAACAATAACAGAAAGAAAAGATTCATGAAAATTAAAGCTGGTTCTCCAAAAAGATTGCCCAAGATAGACAAGGAAATGCAAGTAAAAAAATACAAATTGAAATTGGGGAAAATACCTATCAACGTAGCAGAAATTAAAACAATAAAAGACTGTTACAGGGAAGTGAATGTGGCTCAGGCGACTGGGCTCCCGTCTACCATATCGAAGGACGCTGATTTGAATCCCAGTACCTCCTAAAGAAGACAGTGAGCTGGCGCGATGGGCAGACGCGGCAAGCTGACACAACAGGAAGCACAAGAAGAGAAAACATAATGAGAGACACAACAAAGCAGGGAGCAGAGGTTCCCAGTGCCTCCTAAAGAAGACAGCGAACTGACGCGACCGGCAGGCGTGGAAAGCTGATGCAACAAGAGACTTGGGGGAGGAAAAGCATAATGAGAAACACAACAAAAGCAGGGAGTGGAGGTGGCTCAAGTTGATTAGGCTCCTCCCTCCCACATCGGAGATCCCAGGTTCAGCTCCCAGTGCCTCCTAAAGAAACAAGGAAAACAGACACAGCAAGTGAAAAACAAGAAGCGGGTGAGGAGAAATAAATAAAATAAATCTTTTTTAAAAAAAAGATTACACAATACTATACACTAATGCATTTTGAAGTAGAAAAAACTGGATAAATTTTTGGAAAAATGAAGAGTAAAAATTAGCTCAAGAATACACAACGATCTTGAATAGAATCAGAAACTATAATTAAAAGGATGTCAAATTTCTTCAAATTAATCCGTAAATCCAATTCAATCCCAATCGAAATTCCAGTTGATTTTTTGAGGATCTCAGTGGATTTATTGTAAAATATATTTTGAAGGCTAAAGTGGCAAAATCAACACAGAAAAAGAACGGAGAGAGGCATCTCGCTGTATCGGATACTAACCTGCACGGCACAGGGCCGCTTATCTCCGCAGGCTGGGTGCTGGGGTGATAAGCCAGTGGCAGAGGGAGCTCAGAGAGGGAGGCATGTGGGTGCGGGAACTTCATGGACAATTAAGGGAGCATCACAGATCAGTGAGGAAAAGAACCATTTAGGAGATGGTGTTGGGAAGACTGGGTCACTACATGAGAAAATAAAACGAATCCCAAGCTACTGGCATAAACCAAGCTGAGCTGTGGATGGATTAAAGGCCTCCATGTGAAAGAGAGCCCATAAACATAATAAAGGAAATTATAGGAAACCCTCTCAGTGACCTGGGGCCAAGGAAGGGCGTCTCAAGCCATATGGGAAAAAACCCTGATCAATTTAAGCACATCAAAATTAAGGGTTTCTGTTGAGTGAAGGGTAACATAGACAAAGCAAATAGATAAATAACAGAAAGGGAGAACATATTTGCAATATTCAAAATTAATAAGGGATAAATATCCTAAAATACATAATGAACTTGGAACTCCAAAATAATTCACAACCAAAGAAGTCCTAAAGACTCACAAGCGTTGGGAGAGATGCTCTTATTGAATGCCAAAGAGTTGCACATTAAATCAGCAGTGTGATCTCACTTGGTATCCATCAGATTAGCAAGAATTAGAAAGCAGCGAAGAGCAGGGCATGAGCCTGAGTGCAGGGCGGTAGGGACCTCCTGCTTGGCCAAGGGGGTGTGCGTGTTGCCCTGGAATGTCCTCTGACAGTCCTCAATCAAATGAATGAAATGTTCTCCCTTATGACCCAGCAATCCACTCCTGAGTGTGTAGTCCAGAAAAATCACACCTCTCTCATGGCCTAGGTGGGGGTGGGCAAGGGGAGCCACAGGGATTACAGGGATCAATCAACCAATCAAGGCAAGGACCTCACTCGGACATTGGGTGACTGTCGGCCATGAGCAAAGGAGGGTGGCAGCAACTACAGTCCGGCAACTCTCAAGAGCCGTGGGCAAGTCCATTAACCTACGGCACTACAACACGGGGCTCTTGCCAGGACGGAAGGCAATGCATGCAAGACTTAGTCCACAGCCCAGCATATAGTAGGTACTCTTCAAAGGAAGCAATAGGCAGAGTGTCATGTGGCCCAGCTGTGGATTCTGGAGCCAAAGAGACAGAGTTCAAATCCTGACTCTGCCGCTTAAGGGCTGTGTGACCTTGGCACATTAAAGAACCCCTCTGTGCCTCGGTTTCCCCATCAGTTCCATGGGAATAGCCACAGCCCCTGCTGATAGGCTGTCGTGAGGATTAACCAAGTTAATCTAAGTAAAGTGCTTAGATCCGTGTTTGCCACATACTAAATGCTCAAGAGGTGGTCACCTTTATTTTTGTTATTATTCAACCCATTTGCAACAACCGAGCCCTCCCCAAGTTTCCCTCCATCTTGAAAACCTACACTTTCAGACCTCTATGAAACGCATGCCACATGTCCAGCCCATGGAACAGTGTGACCCCGCAGGAGAGAGGAAATTTTCTCTTGTCTGTCATTCCAGAACCCCGAGAAGATGGTCAGTGCTTCTACGAGAGGCCCCAGCCTGGTGGTTAGAGGCAGGACGATGGGGCCAGGTGGGGCGGGCCGTGCCTCCGACCTCTGCAGGTGGGCGCACCTGATGCTGGGCCAGCTCCCCTTCCCCCCCACCCTGGCCATCTCGCCAGCCCCCACCCTGTTCCACTGGACGGGGCAGGACCACTGGGGCCTCTGCCGCAGGCCCCAGAGAAGGGCCTCGTCCCCCATGGCTAGGGGCCTCCAGAGCGCCTCTTGCCGTCATATGGGAATGATTTGCGACTCTGGGCTGCAGGGTTCTTGGGGCAGGAGCAGGCTAAGATTTCCATAAACACGAGCACCGAGCCATTTATGGGTTTTGCTAGAAATTTTATTGGCATTTGTCCGTGTTGGCATTGTGCGTGCCTTCAAATGTAAATTCGATTACTGGCAGTAGATTCAATTTAGCGGTAAAAATGTAAAGGGAGTCGAATTGGGCTGAGGATGAAACAATGCAGTGACTGTTCTTGGGTCGACCAACGGTGAAATCACCAAGCGAGCACGCCGCGTCGGGAGGGAGCACAGAGGCTGGGGAGGAGCAGCTGGGTGACGTCTCCTCCACCTGAAGTCAGATGAACCCGGTCCCGCCGGCCACGGGCCTTTTCTGTTCCTTGGAATTGCAGGGCTCCTGTAAATGCACCATAAACCTGGAAAACAAACTGCATGGATTTTTGAGGAAGCATGGTAATTGCAAATTGTAAAAGCAGCAGCACCTCTCCCGGGCTGAGAAGGTGGAGCTGCCAAACAGCACTGCAGCTCTCACGTTGCCAGCACTTTTTAGGCACCGTGCTCTGGGCTAAGAAATCCCCACAGCACTCTTTGAGAGGGTGCTGCCAATGGCTCCATTTTATAGAGGAGGAAACTGAGACCCAGAGAGTGGGAGTGATTTGCCCAAGACAATCCAGCCAGTAAGTGACAGAGTTGAGACCCAAACCCAGAGCCTGTGCGTCTGACCATGGTATACCAATTCTCTCAAGAAATTCAAAGTCCACACTGTCTGTGTCCTTTTTATATGGCTTTGCATTTTTGTGTGTGTGTGAGTGTGTGAATTTGTTTGTACAAGTAGATGTGTGTTCATGCAGATAGATGTGGGTGCAAGTGCAAATGTGTGTGCATGGGTGTATGTGTGCCTGTGGGCAATCGTGTGTGTGAATGTGTGTGCATGCCCGTGGGTAAGTGTGGGTGCACCAGTGAGTAAATGTGCACATGTGTGTGCATGTCCATGGGTAAGTATGTGTGTGTGCCCATGCATAAGTGTGTGCATGTGTGTGCTGTGGGTAAGTGTGCATGCATCTGTAGGTGAGTGTGCACACATGTGCGTGTACACACACCCATGGGCAAGTGCATGTGTATGTGTGTGAGCACATGCAGGTAGGGGAGGAGGTGTGTGCTTAGGTTATGTGTGCCTGTGGGCAGATGTGTGTGTGTGTGGACGTGTGTGCAGGTCCATGCATGTGTAGTGCGTGCCCGTGGGTATGTACGTGTGTGCGTGTGCGCACGCTCCTGTGGGGGAAGGTGGTGGTGGTGGTGGCGGCACTGGACTGGGGTGCTGGGGGAAGGGCTGGGGGACTCTTTCCGAGGCCAGGTGGCCCCTGAGGCAGCCACCCACGGGGAGGGCCAGTGGTACTGGGGTGAGGCCTGGCTTCTGAGCCAGCAAACGTGGCTCGGAGTCTGGTCCGGCCACATACGTCCTCTGTGACCTCAGCTAGGCCAGCCCAGAAATCTGGGCCTCAGGTAGAAAATGGTGGGGAGGGGGCAGGAAATCATTTCCAAGTCCCTGGAGCACCAGGATGGGGTCAGCGCCTGGGAGAAGAGGAAAGCGTTTCTCAGCAGGCCCTCTCCCTGTGCTCCCCGCCCTGGGGGCCAGGTTCCGCCCTGGCAGCAGGGACACACCTGGGCCCGTTTTGTGCCCCCAAGCTGACTCCAGGACGCTGATTAGTGAGTGAATCGATGCGTCTGTGCTCCTGAGCGTGAGGCTGGAGGAGGCTCCACCTTGACCAGATTTCATGGGTGTTTGGGTCACACTCCAGGCTTGATGTCCCAACCTGCCTGCCTTCTCGGGTGAAGACACCAGCATCGTGCCCACCCAGGCCACCCCGGCCAGCAGAGGACATGGCATCCAGTCCTCCCTCTCTCTGCCCACGGCTTCCAGTTCTGTCCATTCGCTGCCTCCCTTTCTCTCGCGTCCATCCCAATGCTTTTCCACGCTCAACTACTTGCTTTGCTCTCTGCTCGGCTGGACCCCTGGAACGAGCTCCCCTGGGGACGTGGTCAGGCAGAAATGAGAGAGATGGGACACACAGAGGAGGAGGGGACAGCAGAGGCAAAGGGGAGCCTGGGGAAAGTCTGGGGCTCGTGCCAGGATGTCCAAGTGTCCATGAGGCTGGAAGGGCCCGATGAGGCCGGTCATCATCAAGGCCCTGAATGTTGGGTGAAGGGACTTGGATTTCTTCTGGGAGCCGTGGGGGCTGCTCAAGACACGCTTAGTAAAGAAGAGGTGGAGTCATAGGTTGGCTTCATTTCAACTTGATTCAGCCAAGGGTTCTGGGCTCTGGAAGCAGAGAAGCCAGCGGGCAAAGCAGAGGTGTCACCCTTGAGGAGCGTGAAACCCAGTGACGGCATCTGACCAAAATAACTAACTAGACATAAAAGGAAACACCAGCTAGAGAAAGGAGCTACGGGCAGAATTGACTGGCCGGCTGAGA
>JAQZBX010098832.1:0-11535 GCA_029593785.1 Cabassous unicinctus
CCCCTTGCTGCTTGTGCTCGCTGTGTCCATTTGCTGTGCGTTTTTTCTGTGTCTGCTTGTCTCCCTTTGTTGCGTCATCTTGCTGCGCCAGCTCACTGCACCGCACGGGGGTTTGCCTTCACCAGAAGGCCCCGGGAATCGAACCCAGGGCCTCCCATATGGTAAACGGGAGCCCAACCACTTGAGCCACAGCCGCTTCCCTGTCCTTGTATTTTGTATATTTCTTTGGTACAGTCCTTATCCCGTTCATGGCAGATAAGTTTGTTTCTCACATTTGAATGTGAACTCCCTAAGGTATGACTATGATTAATTTTTGTATTCTCAGCACCTTGCAGAATGTTTGCCCCTTAAGAGGGGCTCAACAAATGTTTGTGGAATGAATGAATTTTATGTAACACTTCTTTAGCACTCGACACATGTCAGGCACTATTCTGAGCCCTATTAATTCTCATAACACATGACCAGGCAGGTTCTATTGGAAGTTGAGGCACAGAGAGGTTAAGCAACTTGCCCAAGGCTACACAGCAAATAAGTGGTCGAGTCGGGATTTGAAAGGCAGTCTGACTCCAGAGCCCAGCATCTTGCCCACTGTGTTCTGCCAAGTTCAGACAATTTTTTTTTTTAGAAGTACCGGGGATTGAACCCAGGACCTAGTACATGGGAAGCAGGCACTCAACCACTGAGCTACATCCACTTCCCCAGACAATTCTTGCAACCACTGTTACAAATGAGGGTCACAGGCCAGGTATTCCTTTCATTGGGGGGCGGGGGAGGAAACGGAGACAGAGAGGGGGACTGGCCGAGCTTCACTTCCAGGGGTAGTGGGTGGCAGAGGTGGAAATCACACTTTTTTTCCCCTGACTCCTAATCTAATCCCCTCTCTGCAAAGCAGAAGAGATGGGCCTTGAGAGTGTCTTGTGATAAATACTCTTCGTTTGAGAGTCAATGCCACTAGTCTGGGCACCAGCCAGTAAAAACGGGGCGGAGCGTTGTTGTCAGGGAGAACTGGTTCCTCAGAGGGAGGACGCCCCATCTCCGGTTATGGGCGAACGGTGGTCGTGTAAATTCTCATTCTCAGCGAGTGTAACTTCCATGACGGATGGTCATAGGTAGAATTGCTTGGGCTTTAGATTTGTGGACCTGATGCCCATAAACCACATTTTCATATAGAATACATGTCTGAGGAGAAGCGGGCATGTTTTAATCTCATGAGTTACGGCGCTGCCTCCCTCTAAAACCTCTGAGCCAGCCTCCGATGAGTGAAGAGGCTGCCGTGGCAAGGGAAAAACCCACCCAGTGCTTCACAGGCTCCCTCCCTCCTGCTCCCTCCTCAGAGACCAGCATTTATTTACTCTGTAGGAGGGGAGAATGTTCTAATCGGTTTTTAAGGGCCCTTGCCGCCTCCGAGTAGCAAGAAGAGAAGAGATGTGCACGTGCAGTTTGGGCCTCTTCAGTCATGATTCCCAGTAGCTGTTGATGGCTGAGTGGCTCCACGATGGATTTGGTTGCGAAGGATGATGGTGCTGGCAGTGGCGTGTGTGTGCCCATGGGGGTGCGTGTTTTGTGTGTACTTCTTCACGACCAAGCCTGTTCTGCATACCGGGTCTTTTCAGGGCTCGGTGACTTTGGGATTGGCCTAGCAGGAGGAAAGAAGGTGTGCTTGCTGGAAAGCTTCCAGAAGAATAGGGCAGAACCTATTGGCCGACAAAGCAGAGCAACCACAAGCAAGGCTTAGTGCCAGGAGGGATGCTGTGGGAGCTGCTGCTAGGTGATTGGAGGGGGGTGGATGGTAGGTTCCGAATTGGGTGGATGCCGGGAGGCATTCGATGCGGCAGGGTAGGGGTGGGGTGGGCCTTGGGGATCCTGAGGGCAGGGCAGAAGTCAGGCCCAAACAGGGGCAGGGCATCAAGCAGCCGGATGCTGAAAAGAAAGGGAGCAAGCAACTGAGGGCCCAGGTGTGGCTTTGTCCAAAACCAAAGCCCCGAGTTAGGCCAAAAGACCCCCGAGGCGTTTGCTCTCCCTGAAAGGAATTTTTGGTGGTGGTGGTTGCTGGAGGAACCCCGACAGCTCCCGGCACCTTGATCCTGAGGTCACTCCACCTCTCTGGCCCCTCCTTCTCGGTCTCCTTCGCTGGTCCCGTCTTCCCTCGCTTGCCTCTAACCCTTGCAGGGGATTAAGATTCTGTCTTAAACCTCTTCTCTTCTCTTCTTTGTCTCCACCTCATCCCATCTCCTGGCTTCGAATGCCATGTACACACTGAGGACTGCCTCATTCACCTCTGCAGGGCGGACCCGTGCCCCGCTGCTACGCGGCGGCTCCACTTGGAGGCGGAACGGCATCTCGGACCCAGCCAAGTCCCCCATCACCTCCTTGCTCAAGCTCGCTCCTCCCACAGTCTTCTGCACCTCAGTTTTGGCAGCACCCTTCATCTAGTCGCTCAGTTCCAAAACCTGAGCTCCAGCCGTAGCTTATTGCTCTCATCCATTTTGCGGTAAATCTTGTTGGCAGTGCTTTCAAACATAGACAGGGAATGTGACAGCTTCCCACCCTTTCCACAGCTGCTGCCCCGATCCGGCCACCATCCGCTCTCACCTGGATTAGGACGGTAGCCTCCTCACTGACTGTCCTGCACCACCCTCTTAGAGCCTGTGCTCCATATAGGTTCTAAAAGGAGCGCGTTAGCAGCTAAGTCAGACTATGCCACTCCCCTGCTCGCCACCTTCCAAGGGCTCCGGCTCACTCCCAGGAAATCAACGTCATCCACCCTGGATGGATGATCCTCTCATACCCCTGCTGCATGCCAACACTTCACTTCCCACCACCCTCCCTGCTGCTCTCTCTGCTCCAGCCCTTTCCCCAACTGGCTGGGCATCTGCCCTCAGGCGCCCTTTGCACTGCCTCTTCCTTTTTTTGGGAACAAGCTTCCCCCAGAGGTTCACGTTGCTTGCTTCCCCATCTCCTTCGGGCCTCCACCCCAAAGTCACCTTCTCAGTGACACCTTTCCGGGCCACCCTACAAACAACTGTCACCCCATCACTCTCCCCCCTCCCTCCCGCTCCACCTCCCCTGATTTATTTTTAGCCGTAGCGCTTTACAAACTTGCCATACATTTTCCTCTCCCAGTAGACCATAAGCTCCGCGGAGGCAGGAACCGGGATGGTTTCGTTCACTACTGCATCCTTAAGACCCAGACCAGGGTACAAGCAAGGTAGGTGCTTAATAAAATCTGCTTGAATCAATCAATTAATCGCCTTGGGTCTTCTTCTATGTTGCCGGTACACAGTATATTTTTCTTTCTTTCTTCCTTCCTTCCTTCTTCCCTCCCTCCCTTCACTTCCCTTCCCCCTCCTCCTCCCACTTCTCCTCCGCTCTCTTTTATACTTACCGTACCTCCCATTTCTCCAGTGCTTTACAGTTTTTAACGCCCTCTCCCACACATGACCTCATTTCATTTCCCAAACAACCCTCTCAGGTCAACAGAGCAAGTCCTTCCATCCTTCTCTGACTGAGGGGGTCAACCTTGGGCAAGGGGAAATGAAGCAGATGGTGGAGAGGTCCCACCTTTTCTCCTCTCTGTTCAGGTGGAGGGTTGCTCGCCTGCAGCTGTGGTAGACAGCTTCCAGTACGCTGCCAGCCCTCTGCTGCCAGCACCTGCCTCTCCCTGCGTCTCTGCCCTGGGCATGCTCAGTTAAGCACAGGAGCAGGTAAGCGGGACGTGCAGGGGAGTTCACGGTCCCCTGGGCAACCCCTAGCCAGGGGGGATGGGAGCTGGTGGAGGAATGCCCTCAGTCTGTCTTCTGGGGGGACAATTCTAAGGCTCCTTCTTCAGGATTTCCCGGAGGTTCCCTGGGGGTTGGAGCCCCAGTTACCCACAGAGGTAATCTCCTCATTAACATCCCTTTATCGCCTTCCCTTCCCTGGCTCATTGCCCTGCCCCCTTGCTGTGCTTCCTGGGATTTCCTCCCAATCAAACCACCTGCATCCAAGTCCTTTCTCCAGGTTGGCTTCTGGGGGCACCTGAACTGATACAGGAGGGGACCAGGTTTCCTTGATGATGATAATAACACCCCTCTGTGGCCCTAGAGGGGGGAGGGGCGGATTTTGCAAACAAAAATGCAGGACGCCCAGTTTGATTTGAATCTCAGATCAACACTGGTTATATTTTTCGTGTAAGGATGTCCTATACAATATGAGAGACACATGTATACCAAAATATTATTTGTTGTTTATCTGGCAACCCTACACCTGAATTATGGTTGGAAATAAGGGTGAACTAATTCAGAAAACTGGAAATGATTAGAGGCCTGGAGTTTGTGTGACTCTGGGCTGGATAAGACAGATCTGTGAACCTTTAACCTTTAACATACCTAATCTGGGAATGGTTTGCATCCCATGATCCCCTTGGGCACCCTAGACTGCCGACTGTGTGGGGACCGGTTAAGGGGAGGGCCATGACCCCAAGGTCTGTCCCCTTTGAAGAAAACCCTACTGGCCTTCGAGGCAGTGATGATAAGAAGTTTCCCAGGTGGCTGCTGTAGGAGTAGCAGCAGCCGCAGCTTGATTGGCGGAAGCCCTCGGTCCGGGGCCTGTGTGTCATCACAGAGCCAGCAGCCGAAAATGGAAAGTTTTAGTCACACTCCTTGCCTTGGCTGCCATCTGCATGACAACAATGAAATGAAATCGTGCTGCTGGGGAGAGCAAAGGTCTCGTGAGGGTCCAGCCGGCCAGCTACTGGCACTTCCCCCAGAGAGCACTTCCCCCAGAGAGCCAGGGGCCCGAGATCTGGCAGCTGCCAGCACGCTGAGCCAGGAGCCTGACCAGGGTGGCCCCTGGACTGCATGGGGGCTCTGTGCCTCCCCCTGAGAAGTGCTCCCCAGGTATCAGCCTCGAGAATGCATGAACAACTCAATACAGTAGGTCCTACCATTAACCCCATTTTACAGATGAGTCAACCGAGGCACACAAAGTCACACAGCAGGGAAGTAGAAGATGCAGCAGCTATGCCCAGGCGGTGCGACACGGGAGCCCTTGCTCTCAATCCCTCTCTACCACACTCCCGAGAACTCTCTCTGGAACCGTGAAATAGTGTGCATAAAGGGCCCAGCACAAGGTCAATACGGAAGTGGAAGTCTGAAATTATCTTTTCTTGATACCATTGGTGTTTTTAGCATTGCTGCTAGCCCCAGCTTCTCATGTGCCCTGAAGGGAACTGTCCCTGGAGCGATGCTGATGGCAGAGTGGCCAGGCTGGTTGCCTGGGCAGCCCAGGGAGGCTCTTCAATCCCATGATCCCCCTTGCCGCAACTGCGGACACCCCCTGCCTCCAAACTTGCTGGCCCAGAGTTTATCGGGGATCCAGATAGAGCTGCCACCGGGACTCCTGGCAAACGAACCCGTGGAAGAAAAGGCACGTGAATAGAAAGCTCCAGGCAGAGCATATCAACTCGCCCAGGGCAGTGCCTTATCGAAGTGAGGTGCTGAGGTTTGTTTTGGTTTTGCTTTCTTTTAGCACAAGCTGGGTTGCTCTGACAGAAGGGGAATTCAGATGTGCGGCTTGGCAGACCAAGCAGGGCCCACCCCCTAGTGCCTTTCCATTTACAACTAGCCATAGGAAAGCCCTGGATTTGGGAGCCAGAGCTCCCTGCTTGTCTGGGCACATCCTTCTGGCCTTTGCCTTGCTCTCCCCTCAAGCCCCAGAGTGTCGTTAACAGGGGGAGGATGAAGTAAAGGATTCGGGGGACCCCTCTGTGGCAGATGCTGGGTCGCCTCCCCCACTCTCCTTCCCTGGGTGTGTCCAGGCTGACTTCCAACTGCCAGATTCTGCATCTCTGCCTGATGGCTTTCTAGAAATTGTGGATGGCGCCTCTGCCTACGCACATGGAGCAGGAAGTAATATAACCCCCCCAAATCCCTCCCACCCCCCAGTATGCAGCCCTCAACCCATGACCCATGCAAGGTGATGCATAAATAGCCCAGCTCCCTGGGTGGGATAACTCCGAGGTGTGTGTTCTATACCAGTGCTACCGAAAATGGACCCCCCCCCACCGCACACACACACACCAGTGACAGGCTGCAGGATGTTTATTGCCTGTCCATTTCAAGAGAAGTACAGAAAGGAAGAGCAAGCATTTAGAAACTTTTATAGCAACTTGACATTGCCATGACATTTTTATGGTATTTTACAAAAGTACTCATCTACGATGGATTGATAAAAACACCGAATAACCTGCTCCTTCACCACAGATAGCTTGAGCAGCACTGTTCTAGCTGTTTCTTAGAGTTTCCCCCAGTTCAATTAGAGCCCCAGTTGCCCCAGTACCAGCTGGCTTGATAACTCACCCCTCTATTGGCTGCCGTCCCTTCTCGGTTTCACTTCCCCAATCCCCTCGCAGGATTTCTTGCATTTTTTCAAAGAGACTACTTGCCCTCCATTCCTCCTCTCGGTCGGGGTCGGCTTCTGGGACAGTCCAAACGCAGCTACCCTCCCTTCTAAAAGGCAGCTCACGCTGCCATCTGCTGCCCGGGGCGTGTCACTGGTGGCTCCTCTACCCTTCCCCCAAGGAGTTAACTAGCCCATTAAGGATGATAAAGTTATCTGCCCACCTCCGCATTTCTTCCTGCTTCCATGGCCTAAGGCCAAGGTCACAGTCCTCACCGCCCATGGCTTCTTCAGTGTAAGGCAGACTGGCGCGGGCTGATGGAAGATAAGCTTGCAGGCAGTTGGCAGCCAAGCATCACCAATATTCTGGCTAATATCAAACACCCCCCACTTCACCTCCAAGATCGGCTCTTACAGGGGCAACGTTGTTTCAAGGTAAAGGTCTGAAGCATTAATTTATAAGCCAGAAAGGCAAGTCAGGAAAACCTGTTCTTTTTCTGAAGTCACTTTAGCACGCACGTGGAATGCTTTTGTTCGGATACAAAGCACCCAGGCGCAAGCTTTTATGCCCGAATCATTTCCATGTGGCTCAGAGCCTCCCTTCACTTGCGGGCTATTATCCCTCTGACCGCGCGGCTCTATCTCCGGGCTTGCTCCTTGGTTGTTTACGGATTTCTCAATCTGCCTGCTCAGGCTGAAAGAGGCCCTGCTGCCCATAAAAACCCTGCGGTTCTAAATCATTTCTCTCTCGCTCTCTTTCACTCAACTCAGTCCCCAGGACTCCCGGAGCGCGGAATTAAAACCATCTTGAAATCGAATTTTTACTTCTCCATCTAGCAACTGATTTACCTTTGGCTTTTTGGTGTGCGTCTGCAGGCACTTTAGCTGTCCCTGGTTGCCGTCAGCCCTCGTGCGGGCCCTGCCACTAGCGTTCTCCTGGACTGGCCCAGGCGGGGGCCAGCGGGTCAGTTGCACAAACGTGCCAGCTGGCTCTTGTGAACGTGTTCAGTGCTGGGTTTGGGGGTGGAGTGGGGAGGGTGTTGCCAGGCACAAATGTATGTACGTTTAGAAATCACTCCATAGGTGTTGGTTGCGCTTCCCACTGAGGAGTACGGACCCTCTGTTTCCGTCTGGCTGGGGAAAAGTGAATTAGCATAAGAGCTGACAGGCGGGGCAGCCTATGTTTCCCACAGACTCTGCTGCTGGGGGCTTGGGTTCGAAGGCTGGCTCCGCCGGTTGTTAACCGCGCGACTTTGGCAAGCAACGTCACTTCTCTGGGCTTCGCTTTCATCGACTGTGAGAGGGTGCTAAGAATAGCACCTACCTCACAGCGTTGTCCTGCGGACTCGATGAGTCAATGCCTGCGATGAGCGTATGCTTCATAATGTTAGCTGCTGCGGCTGCCCTCTGTGATCTTAACTAGAACAGATTGAGTTCAAAAATAGGGGTTGAAGGGGACTGCGGTAATCAGTGAAGGCTTCCTGGAGGAGGGGGACTTGCCTCAGGCATTGAAGGAAGGGTGAGAGGGGATGAATTGTTGTGGCCAGAGGGTAGACTTTGACAGACAGTATTTTCCAAAGATGGCAGCCCACACTATCTCCCAGCCCCCACAGGCTCTTCTCCAATGTGACTTTGACGCTCCTCCCATCGAAAGATAGGGTCTCTGTCCCTTCTCATTTGAATATGGGTGTGACTGCTTCAATGGACAGAAAAAAGCGGCAGTGATGCTGGGTGACATCCGAAGCTGGAGCGTAAAAGGTCCTGTAGCTTCCACCTTACTTGCTAGAACACTCACACCTGGAGCCCTGAGCTGCCATGTGAGAAGTCTGACTGTTCTGAGGCTGCCGTGTTGCAAGGAAGTTCAAACTCCATGGTAGGTGTCCAGCTGAAATCCTCCCGATCTGGTGCCAGACATGTGAGCTGAGTTCCAGCTATCAAGTCACCCCAGCCTCAGAGTCTTCCCACCTGAGATTTCAAACATCACGGAGCAGAGACAAACCTACCTCACTGTGCCCTGTCTGAATTCCTGACCCATAGAGTCTGTGAGCATGATAAAATGCCTGTTGTTGGAAACCACTAAGTTTTGGGGGTGACTTATTACCCAGCAATAGTACTTAGAGCAGGAAGTGCCAGGGCAACTCTGATGGCAGGGACAGTACGGGCAGAGTTGCTGCAGGGGACACAGGGCAAGTCTGGGGGGAAGGGAGGCAAGGAAGGGGAGCTGTGAGGCCCGTGTCCTTTTCCTTCCCACTCTTTCCCAGTACCGGCCCATCATCTGTGAGCAGGTAAGTATGAACAAAGGTGAACCATGGTAGTTTATGAAATCACCTATGCAAGTTGTAAAACATTACCCTTACTTCCATTCATTCTCTGACAGAGTTTCATTGTAAAGAATTTTTGGCAAGAAAGAAACTGAAAAGGCACTGTGACAGTTTGAATTTGGTGAATCCCAAAACGATTATGTTCTTAAACTAATCTATTCCTGTGGGTGTGGTACCCTTTGATTGCATTAGATTCACTTTAGATCATTTGATTAGATTGCTTTTGATTGGACTATGTCAGTGAGGCATGAGCCAGTTTGAGTCTCCACCCTCTTGCTTGGTCTGATATAAACAGAGACACAGAGAAAGACACACAGAGAAAGGAAGCCATCTTTTTTGATTCTGCCTCGTGAGAGAGGATTCCAGTTTCGCTTACCATTGCAGAAAGGCAGGGAAGCCCTGAAAGACTGAGAGAGGATGCCTGGAAAGAGATGAGCCCTACTCCTGGTTGTCCACAGCTGAGCTCTTGGAGATTGTAGATTCTGGAGGGGGAAAGCAGAGACCTTGACAGAGATTGGCCACCATCTTGCTTCACCATGTGGTCAGATATCAGGATTATCAATAGCTGACTTTGGTGAGAAAGCATCTCCGATGGTGCCTTGATTTGGACATTTCATAGCCTCGGAACTGTAAGCTTTTACCCTAATACATTTCCCATTATAAAAGCCAACACATTTCCCGTACTTTGCATCTGCAGCCCTTTGGCAAACTAAGACAGGCACCCACCTCTCTCAGGGAGTCAATAGCTTATCCTGGCCCTGGGCAGTCAGTCTGCTGAGGTTCCAAGCCTGGCTCTCCCACTAATAGCTGTGTCACCTTGGGCAGATTACTTAACCTATCTGAGCCATTTGGGTTATACTGTATATCAGAGCTGGGTAAAGGGTGTTGGGGATCCCTGGCACATGAACTGGGAAGGACACAGCGAGAGCAGAGTATTCAGGAGTGACGGCTGTGGCTTCCTCTCCATTTGGGGCCCCAGAGCAGCTCTGGTTCTACAACATTTCTCAGAAAGGGTTCTGTCAGCTTGGACCTTCAACCCTCACCCAGATTCACAACATCCCTCATCCATACAATTCATTCAGTTTTGAGTTCTCACACCTCTACTTCATTGGAGGGGCTGGCAAAAGATTAGAGGTCAAGCCATATTCCTTCTTCCTCCTTTCTCCTCCCAAGCCCTTCCCTTTCCCAGTTACAACTCAAATGCTCCTTTTTTTTTTTTTTCCCCAAATGCTCCTTTACACATGAATGACTGTGACACTGAGTGTGTGTATAGGGGAGGGTGTCTGTCTTCATTAATACAACTTGGGCCCCAGGACAACCAGCTTCCGAAGATACCCTACTCCAAAAACAATGCTAAGCTCATCTGTTTTAGTTATCTACTGTCGTGTAACAAAATACCCTGACACTTAGTGACTGAAAACAGCAATCAGTTTATAATTTGCTAAAAATCCTGCGATTTGAGCAAGGCTTGGCCAGAACAGTACATGGCATCAGCTGGAGCTGCTCAAGCATCTGGAATCTGGCAAGAATGGCTTGACTTGTTTCATATGTCTGGGACCCTCAGTTCTCCCTGTTGGCTCCATGTCTCAATTTTCCTGCATGTAGTCTATTCATTTGATTAGCTTGAACTTCCTCACAGCATGGTGGTCTTCAGGGTAGTCGTATTTTTTTTACATGGTACTTGACTTCCCCCAGAACAAAAAGTCAAAGCTGCCAGGCTTTCTCTCTGGGAGTGGTTCCTTGTAACTTTTAATTCTGTCATCTGACTCATCTTCCCTTTTCCATAATGAATTTTAATGTTTGCATCTGAGTAGCTTCATCAGCCTGCTTCCTCTCCTTAGGAAGCTGAAGGCCCAGAGGCCTCTTCTTTTAGTCCAAGCTCATATAATTCCTTTCAAAACTTAGTGGGTTTCCTGTGTATCAAGTTATACTGTACTGCATTAGACAAAAGCCACATCCACAAATCTGTTTGAGACAAATTCCTCTCTATTTTAGGCTGCAAGTCAGCATGCTAAGGGACAGTGCCCTTATGATTCTTAGAAAACTTTTTGTCTGGATGAGATGCAAGACACTGCCTTAAATCTTTTGAGATCTTCACAAAGGATCTTATGACCTGATCTTACTGGGAGGACATGGTTTACTGGCAGCCTGGAGGCCATTTATTCACTTCAAGACTCTTTTTCCTGGAAAGACTAGGTATGAAAGATAGTTTAATATTTGAACCTGGCTCCTTTATATTTTGTCTAAATTCTGCTGGAAAAAAAAAAAAAGAACAGTTCCTTCTTTAGTTCTTCTTTCTCTTCCTGTATTTTACTTCTCTTTATCCATTGTCTAAAGTGTTAGTGACTCTAGTAGAGATTGTAGATAAAGCAGAAAGGAGAATGGCATTGCAGCCAAAAGGAGTCACCATGGCTAGTTAGGAAGACCATCAATAATTAAATTGTGGTACAAAGGTCATCAGCTTCAGCATCATTTTTTTTATTTTTTATTTTTATTTATCTTTCCCCACCCCCTCATTATTTGCACTTGCTGTGTCTGTTCGTCCTCCCTGTTTCTTTAGGAGGCACTGGGAACCAAACCCAGGACCTTTGATGTGGGAGGGAGGTGCCTAATCACTTGTGCCACCTCCATTCCCTGCTTTGTTGTGTCTCTCATTATGTTTTTCTTCTTGTGTCTCTTGTTGCATCATCCTGTTGCGTCAGCTTGCTGTATCTGCCCATCGTGCCAGCTTGCTGTCTTCTTTAGGAGGCACTGGGGACTGAACAGGGACCTCCCTTATGGTAGGCAGGAGCTCAATCACTTGAGTCACATCTGCTTTCCCCAGCATCATTTTTTT
>JAQZBX010098833.1:0-11538 GCA_029593785.1 Cabassous unicinctus
ATTAATTGTACTCAATTATTTTGTTGGCTTCAATTTTGAAGAAGTTTTGGATCACAGAGAGTTAAAACTGTGGCAGGGGAGGATCACTGGTGTGAGGTGTCAGAGATGTGAGATGCATGGGAGGAGATTCACCTCAGGCATATCTATATGGCATATGAATGTGTTCAAGTGTTCATGAGGCATTGTCATAGTGAGTGGAGATTTACACAATAACCAAAAATATAGTGAATTCGCATCCTGGAGAGCACTGCAAAATTCTTTAATGGGACAGCAAGAATCCTCTCAGTACAGGGACAGTGACTACTGAAGAAGGATGTACCATTGAGGGGCCCTTGATTGTGATGACTGTGTTTATGAACTTTTAATTTTGAAATTGAATCTTAGCTTAGTATTACAGGGTGCCTAGGTATTACCTTCTGAGGGCCTCCATGTTGCTCAGATGTGACCTCTCTCTCTAAGCCAAAACTCAGCACATAAACATGTTACCTTCTCCCCAGCATGGGCCATGACTCCTGGGGATGAGCCTCCCTGGCACAGAGGGATTACAACTAAGCACCAACTAGCAATGCAAGTATAAAAAGACCTTGACTTAAAGGAGCAAATGGTAAAGACAAATGAGTTTATATGGATAAGAGACTTCAAAGTGAGTCAGAAGGTCATTTCAGATGTTATGCATATGCATGTTTCAGCAGGAACTCTGACTGCCTAAGTAATATTACCCAAAATAGCAGTGCTCTGGGGCCTCTGGAGACATTTGGGCACTATAGGCAGGGCAGACAACTCAGGAGTTTTCCTCCCTGCCATTAGGTCTTACTTTGAAATTTATGCTCCCCAGTGTGATAGAGATGTACTCAGTTGTGGTTTCCCTACACATGGCTCTGCTGCTCCTCTATTTGAACCTATAGTTAGTACTAGAGTTGATAGTTTTATGTTCAAGAGATTTAAAACATTGGCCCATCCATGTGCCAGTTGGGCCCTGAATCTAAACAGATTTGTAGCACCTACTCTCCAGTTTATGGTACTCATCCAGGACAACTAACAAGGACAACAACCATCTAAAAAATCAGAGAGAGTCTACAAATGCAAGCAATAAAGTCCCATCCATCTGCCCTACAGGATCTAAGCCCCTCTTAATTAGAAGTGAAGTAGACATCATCATCATCACAGATTCCACAGGATTGGGGAATGGATAATGGACAAGAGTAGACTTACAGATGTTCTACTGAAGATTAATGGTGATCCTAGCAATGGAAAAACATTTATCATGGATGTGGAGGCAGTGGCCACTGGAGGTCTGACAGGGGGAAGAGAGAAAAATAGGTGTAATTTGGGGGCATTTTGGGGAGTAAGGAATTATCCTGAAAGATATTGCAATGACAGATACAGGCCATTGTATATCTTGTAATAACTTGTAAAAATGTGTAGAAGAGAGTGTGAAATTCAGTGTAAAGTGTGATTATCACTGAGTGGCAAAGCTTCAAGATGTGTTCATCAATTGTGGCAAATGTGTCACACTAGTGAAGGATATTATTGATTTGGGAAAATGTTGTAGGGCCAGGGAGCAGGAAAAATGGGAATCCCCTATGAGTTTTGTGTAACATTTATTTAATCTAAGTTTCTTTAAAAAATAAATATATCTATTTTTTAAATTGTGTAGGAGAGAGTTTAAACTGAAATGTAAACTATTATACATGCATAGTTGCAATAGTACAAAATGTGTTCATCAATTTTAACAAATGTTCCACCCTATTCAGGGATGTTGTTAATGTGGGAAAATATGGATGGGATAGGGATTGGAGCATATGGGAATTCCCTATATTTTTTATGTAACATTTGTGTAATCTAATTATCTTTTTAAAAAATAAAAAGTATATTAAAATAAACTGGTATCAGAACACTTAGATATTGGTCAAAGTTTAAAACAAAATAAAATAAAATGTGAAAATAAGCATTTAAGAATTTTATCATCTTTCATAAATTTAAAATTGAAATATATTTTAACAACTGTAAAATGTTAACACAAGGAAGGAAATGAGTATTTTCATACTTTGTTGTATGAAAGAGAAAATACACATAAAATGTTGTCCTGTCTGAATGTAGGTATTGTCTTAAATTCTTAGGGCTGTCATAACAAAATACCACAAACTGGCTCTCTTAATAGCCCAGAAATTTATTGGGTAGCTTAATTCACTGTTCTGGACACTAGAACTCCATTTCAGTGTTTTAGTAGAGTCATGCATTTGCTGAAATCTGTAAAGTTCAGACAGTGGAAATTCATGATATAACTCAGCATCTGCCTCTGATATGTGAATTGTTCTATCTCTTTCTCCAATTTTAATCTCCTTATAAGGATGCTGTCATATTGCTCACCCTTTCTATTCTAGCCTCATCATTACTTATGTTTTCCTCAGGATTTTGGTTCTAGATAGGATCACATTCACGAGACTGCAGATTTTATACTTCAACATATCTGATTAAGGGAGAAAATTCAAACCATAAAATATATCAAAAGTAGAAACATGTCTATATATGGTGGGTTAAATATTTTTCTATGGGGTGACAGGAAGAAACATTGGAGTCATTTAATTCATATAAATTTATGTAATTTTGGTCTATTGATTCTTTATTATATTTCAGTTTTAAAATATTGACTGTCTCATGAAATTGAGAAATAATTAGATATTCTGAAGTGGTAGTGGTATGACACAAAGAAATTAAATTTAAAAATATTTAAAAATCTTAAAAATATGAATCAATTAGTATTGCTAACCAGCATTTCTATAATTGTATTTGTTATTGCTCTTTTGAGCAGTTCTATCTGACTAATTAATCTTTAAAAATGATGGGCAATTTATTGATTATTAAATACATACTGCAAAATTAAGTAGAATGATATTTTAACATAGAATTGCCTAGGGTAGCATTGAAAGAATTGGAAATGTAACAATTTAAAAAGGAAAAGACCAATGACTACAGAGGAAAAATAAAATTATTGAATGAGAAATGTGTAGTGATGAAATATCTTTACAACCAAAATTGAAAAATGAAAGTTACAAACTCTGATATATAACCAAAGATAACAGTATTAAATTATGACAGATAATGGATTGGTGGTTTTTAAATTAATAATAAATTAAAATAAATCAGTCAAATACATATAAAAATATGAAGACCATTACTATAAGACTGGTAAAGTCATTATTTAAAAAGTCCCAAAGAAGAATGTTACAAGGAAAAACAATTTCAATGGTATTTAGGTAAATAGGTAAAAATACTTTTTACAATTGTAGTGAGTTCCCTTTTTCACTTACAAAATTAAAATATAAAACTGAATATCTTAAATATTGTTGTGAACTTGATTTGCACAGATAGTGTTACATAAGGATACATACTTACACTCATATATGTATTTCCTTTTTTTTAAATTTAAAATAATTTTTTAAAAGACATATATAATACATAAATGTTGCACAAAAAATATAGGGAGTTCCATATGCCCCACCTCCCACACCTCCCACAACCTCCCACATAAATATCCTCATTACTGAGGCACATTCATTGTAATTGATAAGCACCCCTGGGGCTTTGCCATTAAGCATGGACCATAGTTCACCTAGTTCACATTGTAGACCACACTCTCTCCCACACAGTTCTGCTTGTTATGTGATGATATAAAATGGCTGATATCTGTTGTTGCAATATCACTTAGGACAATTCCCAAGTCCCGAAAATGCCCCCAGTATTACAACTGCTTTTCCCTCTCCTTGCCCCCAGAACCTCCATTGGCCACTGGCTCCACATCAATGTAATTTCTTCCAATGTTTTAATCACAATATGTCTATAGAATCATGCCAGTTAGTCCACTCTAGTCCATAGCTCTTCCCCCAATCCTGAGGAGTCTGGGATGGTGATGTCCACTCCACCTCCAATTGAGAGAGGGCTTATATCCCATGGGGAAGATGGATGGGACTATCCTGCCTGCAGCTGAAGAGTCTCTCGATTCCCTGGGATGGCTGTTGTCCATCATCATCTCCCGGCCAGTTGTCCTAGGTGAGTCCAATGAGCCATAGTGTAGGATTTGCAGCTCCACTGAGGTTCTGGGCAAAGCTGGCACATGCACAGCCAGAAGATTCAATTCTCTGGAAGTACACCTTCAAACTCCAGCACCAAGTATAGGTTTGATTAGAAGGAATGGATGAGCCATGTGCAGGGAAGACATAGTTGAGTCCAACTCTGTCACTCTCAGAAGCACAAACTCCAAAGTAGGGCCCACTGGTCTTGCATCTTAAAAGTACATAACGTTTATTTGGGAATAATATATCAGAGAAAATGACATCCTTAGACCCATTATTTTCACATTTGAATAATTATAAGGAAATAATTTACATAGAAAGTATGAATGCTAATCATATATACATATATGTGTACATGTGTGTTTATGTATATACACATACATAAATATAGAGTGGTATGCATCTATATACATATATTTCTATAGGGATGGATATACACAGACTTATACACATATATATAAAAAATTGGAAAAGACTTAACAGTGAACGAATTAATATTTTAGTAGATTTCAATATTTAATAGGATAAATTGGTATAATTGTCTAAGTGATTATTACTAAATGTAATTGATTAAGTAATTATTATTAAATATATGATTATATGTGCTTCTAACAATTATGTAAAATGCATATTACTTCCAAAATAAAAGTGGGAGATCAGAAGAAAAGTATACACTTGTGTGACACACTAGAATAATATATTCAAGAATAAATATTATCTTAAGAATGACAGAACATAAATTATGACCAATTTATTACAGATATTTATTTTTAAATGATATTACACTATTATAATAATGCTATTTTGGAAAATAAGTGTAAAATTCTGCATAGAGTCAATATTGCCCATATTGGTCATTTTTCTTCATGTCTAATGTGAAAAAACATTTGTACTCCCTATTGTTTGCTAGCACCTGCAAATATTGGGTGTCTTCTGAGATAGATTCTGCTTCATATTTCTGTGACACTCTAAGGATACTCAGCCAGATGAATTAATCTGATACATTATCATTTTATCAAAAGTACATTGAAGGAATTTGTTGTGTATGTTGTCTATGTCTGTTATAGTAATCTTGTTCTGTATATGAGGTCCATGGTCTCATACCGTATTCTATAGATATATTAATATTTTTAGGAGGTTTACCTTCCAAGACATTTCTTGAGGGCTCCACCAACCTCTTTATTTTAAAGACTGTTGATGAGGAGTTGAGCATGGGGGTGACAATTGTGTAGAAGACAGAAATTATTCATCCAGCTCATTGGTATGGTAGGCTATGGGCAGAAAATACTTCATAATGACTGTCCCATAGAAGAGGGACACCATAATCATATAAGAGGGACAGGTTGACAAAGCCTTTCTCATCCCAAAATTTGATCTTAATTTCAAAACAGTAGTGAGTATATGCCCATATTAGGCCATGATAGCAGATATTAGAAAGAATAAGAACACAACACCACTAATTTTAAAAAAGCCCATTTTTATAAAAAGATGTATCAGCACAAACAAGTTTCAAGTGAGCTGGGATCTCACAAAAAAAAATGATTAATTTCCCGGGAGTTGCAGTAAGGGAGATTTAAAACATATATGACATGAACCAAGGCATTGAAGAGAGCACCCAGCCAGGTGCCAGCCACCATGAAGGCACAGACTGTAGGTTTCATGAGAAATGAGTAACAGACAGGGTGTCATATGGTCACACAGTGGTCATAAGCCATGACTGCCAGGAGAAGGCAGTCTGCTCCAAAAAGTGTAGTGAAAAGGATGAGCTGAAATGCACAATTAATAAAGGAAATGGTATTCTTTCCAGACAGGAAATCAAAGGCTATTTTGGGAACAATAGCAGAGGTAAACAAGAGGTCCATGTTGGAAAGTTGTCTGAGAAGCAAGTACATAGATGTATGGAGTTGAGAGTCCAACCAAATGAGAATCAACATCATAACATTTCCGACTATGGTGGCAAGAAACACTAAGAAGATGAATGTGAAGAGGAGATAGGGAGCTTGAATGTGGTGAAACAGTCCCAGAAGAACAAATTACTTTCAGTGGTCTGATTGCTCCAAATCCTCATTGTCTTCTTAATTTATTTTCCTGAATAATTTAGGAAAAAAATCTTTAGTCCCACAACAAATTGGTCCCTCCTTAATTTTATAATATTCCTACTTCACATATTTAATATGTGACTTTCAATTTTCTCTACCTCATTATTCTTATCAATACTCTTGCAATGTCACTGGATGCTTACGTAAAAGAGTTTAACAAAAAATTATCAAAATATTATACTACATTAGACTCCATGAAATTAAAAAATTAATAAGTATAAATTGATTAAAAATAAAAAACATACACCTTTAAAAATTTATCTCTCTATATCTATCATCTGTCTCTATCTTTCTCTAAATCTCTTTATCTCTATATATTTATTTCTCTATTAATTTATGTATCAAAATATATATTTCTATATATGGGTATATTTAACACAGATTCTTAAAAACATCTCTGGTTTTGGCTGGTACAGATTTGCATGAACCAGAGACTGTATAAATGGCATAGCAGTCATAAATAATTCCCTATACACCTATGTGAAGTGTGTTAGCTCCTTTGCATATACTATTTTACCTGTATAATAGATCTGCAAGCAATTACATTCCTTGTTTCAAAGTGTAAGTTTGATTTTCTGCGAGATCAGTTAATATTGCATATATAGAAATCCATTAAAAGATCAGGGCCATAATCTAATCTAAATATTTCTAGGATCCCTTTACCTTTGTCTTAGCATTTTACCTAATGTGGCCCCTTTAACAATGATCTTGTTAAAATGTTCTTTATTTTGAAATCAAGAAGGGTAAGTTTGTCTTTACTTTTTATTTCATAATTTGAAGGTTGGAAACATAAGACAATCTTAAGAAAACCCAAAAAAGCCCATTATCAAAGGAGTTGCCTGACTCCTTACCAGTTGCCTGACTGGTAAGATTACGAATTTGATTCCACATACTCAAGAGACTCTTAATGATATGACAAACCACAAAAACATTGGAAACAAATGAACAAGCAAAAATTTCCATTCATGATGAGATTTGACCAGAGGGGTTGATGATCTTCTTCATCTGTATTTAATCCAGTAAATTGTGTATGAAGGGAAACAAAAAGAGTACATTGTTCAAATGGACAATAACCTAGTTTGAAGCAGGGTACATGGAGAGGACCTCAGTTGATGCCTATGTTATTTTGTGGAAGTAAGAGTGAAGTGTGTAGATTTGTAAATTTGCTAATGAATAAGTATAACATTGTTGAAGATTTTCCACTAAAATTAGGTTATAAAAACACACTTATGAAGATGTATTCAAAAATAAATTTCATTCAGCATATAAAAAATTCTAGGCTTTTTCCTGTAAAACGATAGGCAGGGTCATAGGTTGCCACAGTCTATACTGAGTTTTTATAGTTGGAAGCATGCCCTTCTATTGTCATCCTATATCTAAGAAATAACATGCAATTATATATAATTGATATCGACCCCTTAACATGTATGGCAATTTGATTAGAAGAGTACTGTGTCACATTAATTTATTTTAAGTCAACATAATTAAATGGGAAAAAAATAATCCTGGATTCAGCATTCAGTTGGAATTTATTCTTACAGTGGATGTTTATTATCACTGTCTGTGAAACTGCATGGCTTACTCTCAAGAAAGGGATGGAGAGAGTAAAAATGGTTCAATTAGAAAATTATAACAACAAACACACAAAGCAGTTGGACCCTAAGAGTGAATTAATTTTCTTGTCCTTAAATATAATTGTTTTTTTTAAGTATAAAAATATATATAAAGATTGCATGGAGTCAGCCATTCTAAATCAGAGCACTGGTGTCATCTAGGTAGAGAACTGCAGTTGATAAAAGATAAGATATAAGGACTATAAAATAATTATTTAAAAGCTCCCTTGCTATATCCTAAGCATCTCTGAGTTTGATGTTTTCTCTTCGACAAAATGATTTTGCAGAATCATCGAGACTTTTGCTAGCTGAAGTGCAAATTCTTAGGTAAAGCTGTAGACATAATCACAGATTGTTTTTGTAATTAATGTTCAGTGTTATATTATGTTGTCCAAGTGATTTCCATAAATTATATTTCACATACTGATCATAATTTGGTGAAAAGATTATTTTCTCATCAATACGTGTCTATGTAATTAAAACTTTTTAATATGTTTAAAAACAAAGTATGTTTTAATCTGAAGAGTCAATACATTTATTGAAGAATCTAGTAGGATCTTAGGATATGAAGCACTCAAAGCACCATCTACCATTTTCTCAAATGGTTGACTTGTACTGTTTTAGTTCTATGCCAGGTCTATTAAATATCTGTTCATTTATGTTTAACACTCCTGGGGGTGAAGGATCTCTTTTGCCTAATATGTAATTTTTCCCATGTGAACATATCAATTTTTTTTAAATTTAGGTAATAAAATTCTTGAATTTAAAGCTTTCAAAATTATTTTAATTTGAATCTAAAGAGGTGAAACAAAAAATTAAAAAATTAACAATCAATCTCTATAATTGTCTATTTCAAAGTTATTCAATGATTATGTTGACTATATATTATTGTACTTCAATTATAGTTTGAAACAATACATTTTATCTTGTTATTAATTAATCCTTGAAGTATATTTGGCATCAAACACATATGTAGATAGAAATACCTGGTATTTAAAAGCTTTTCAATATTAGTTATTTTTTATCCTAACTAAAAGATTAAAACTGCTAATTAGGTAATATTACTCTTTGCGATGCTACTAAAGCAATGCTGATGATGTTGAATGAATTAACTACTCAAGAATAACATAACGATCATGTTCTATTATACAATTTAAATTTTTAGTTTAAAACCAAATTTTATTTTCAGAAATACTAGTTATCAACTAACTTACATTTCTCTTTTTCCCCTAAGGTATTACCAGAAATCTATTTCTCTAATAGGAATTGCTGTAGAGCAAAATTTCTAGAGATATTCATCTATCCTTCCATGCAGGGCCATACATGAACAATAAGAAGATTAAATACAATAAGATTTTTTTGGCTTCAATGTTAACCTTAGATATAAATGAACTTACCATTTATATTTTTCTTCAAGATTTCACCAGATATCTATTTTGTAAAAGAAAGTGTTGAACAGAAATATATCCAGAGAAATTCATTTTCCTTTCCTGTCAGGGTCATATATTACCAATGAACCAAGGAGGTTAAATATGGCAAGAATTTCCCAACCACTGAGGTTTGTGAAAATTTACAATTCTACCTGCACTATCCTCAGAGAAAATGTGCCTCATCTGTCACTCTATTCCAGTAGGTAGACCAAGACCAATTATCCCATTGTCTTTCAAATGCCCAAATTAATCAAGTCTAGTTCCCTTGAAAACACACAAACAAAAATAGCAAACAGTCACATAAGCCTTCATTTACAAAACCCTATTAAATCTATCTAAGAAATGGAAAATTGCAGTGGTGAAATCCCAGTGAGAACAGATTCTGCCTTGGATCCAGAGTGAGTAAATTTCCTTCCTGGCTTGACCATTTATTAGTGACTTCATATATTTTACCTAAGTTTTCTATCCTTTGCTTTTTCATCCACAAGATGGGAAAGATAAAAGCATGCACTTTATAGACATTTGTGAGTATAAAAATAAATTGATTCATGAAAATATTGTGGCAAAGAGCCAGGTGCATGGGTGACCCGGCCCATGGGTCAGTCAAACCAGAACCTGAAAGAGGGAGTGGGAATTGTGGGGACAAGAGACACAAAGAATGGAGACAAGACAAAGCTCTGATCAAGTCTCATTTATTCAAGTTAAGTTGGGGTTATAAATAGCGGGTTCTTGGAGGGGTTATCTGATGTGGATGTCAGCAAGTTGCTAGGTAACAAACTACAGCCTAGTCAGCAGATTTACAAGAAAAGATGTAGCAAGTATGGGGAGATAGAAACTTAGTGTGGGACATGCGCAATGACATTTGGCCAAACGTCCAAAGTGGGAGTGCCCAAATAAAATAAAAGAGGAGATGGTGTTAGTTCTAAGAATGGCCATGATAAAGCAGATGCTGAGGGCAGCTTCCCACAGGTCCCCCTTCTTTATAATATTTTTTGAAGGTGGTAGACTGATGTATGGCCAGTCTTGAGGGGACCTCACTCCATGAGGAATGCAGGCAAATTTATTTAGACTGAAGCTGCTTTATATACTACAAAGCTGATAACAAAATTAGGGCATATTTTCATTAGTTCCTCTGCTTGGCATGTAGGAGAGCTGCCGGTTCCTGTATTACTAGATAGTTTTTCTTAGGAATTTATACAGTAACTTCTTAGTGGTGGGTTCATCCCACTCTGCTTCCTCCTACTGACATCTGCAGTACACAGAGACCTTGGAGACATTCGCTTATTGTTTCTTCTCCAGCAGGCATGTTTTTCAAATGCTTAACCCTTTATGCTCTGACTCTCAGCATCTTCTCCAACAATTCCCCTTTTTTGTTTTTTGTCCAGGGTGACTGTGTCTGTCTTAGGTTGCCCTCCTCTGAAATTCTTACCCGTCATTGACTATCCAGTCAAGCTGCCATGGACAGGGGTTCGAGAGGCAAGGGTTTTAAGCAGAATCAAGTTGTTGGCATGGCTGGATTTTGCAGCTTTATTAATGCGGGACAGCAGGGCTTTGCGAATGCCTCCTAGTACAGTTAAGAGTAGCAGAGCACCAATGATCACCACACTGAAGTTAGCAAGTACAGAAGTTGATTTCCACCAATGTAAGGGGTTTACTTTATTCAATTGATCTGGCACTGATTGGCCAAATTCACTACCTGGAAGTGTAGTAAGTTGATTCTGAGTCATGCTCAAAATCCTTTTTTGCAAATCTGCAATTTCTATAGATAAATTTGTGTGATGACCTATTAAATGATTTTTAATTTTTTTCCCACTCATAATGGGAATCATTGTATGGGAGAGGAGTGATACAAAAAGCAATTTCATTCCAATCACATTTCAAACCTTGTTTTAAATTTAGATTATATACTTGATCTCCCATTTGCGTAACAGCCATCTCTAAATCATTAAGCCTATTATTAATTTGCTCATTTATATATGTTTGACCATGCCATAGCTCACTAGCATTATGATGCCAATTTGTAACATATTGTTGTGTTTGGATATTTGCATGTGGGGCAGTTCCTGTTACAGCAGCAGCGGTAATAATACCTATAAGCCCAAATACAGCAGCTATAATTAATCAAATTAAATGTTTGGTTCTTTTCAAATAATGATTTAGAAAGTGCCAAAGGATTTGGCTCTCAGGGGAAGACTGCCAGCAGTGATTCAGGTGAACCGGAAGCCATATTCCACGATGCCGTCGTCCTGTTAGAACCGCAGTAGAACTCTCCTGTAAAACAGATTCTGATATACAAGTGTAAAGGGAGCAATTGCTGCAGAAA
>JAQZBX010098834.1:0-11537 GCA_029593785.1 Cabassous unicinctus
TTCCCCATCCACATGGTACTACACCCGCAATGGATATACACATCCTGGGGCCTTGCCACCGAGCATAGACCACAGTTCACATCACAGGCCACTCTCTCTCACACCCATATGAAGAGGTTTTAAACATTCCCAGCTCCTTGGGTGGTGTGGCAGTTTGATATTTTTTTATGAATTCCAAAAAGAGATACAGATTATGGTTATAAACTGGTCTCTTCCTCTGGGCGTGATACTCTTTGATTGCATTAAATTCAAAGGTTTTACGTTTACTTAATTATGCTCAGATTAGGGCATTGATTTGACCACATCATTAGGGCATGCAGGGTTAAGTCCCTGCCCCCTTGGTGGGCTATATAAATGGACACTCAATTAAGGGGACAGAAGCAGATAAGTGAGAAAAGAGGAAGGGAGCTCCATAGACACAGAAGAGGATCCTGCGGCCCCGGGAAGAGAGATGAGCCATTCACCTGATAGTTTGCAGCTGAAGAGAACAGAGCAGTTGATCCCTATGCCAGCCTACAGCTGAGATTGGAAAAAGCTAGGACCATGGAGCCTTGAGAGAAAGAGGACATTGCTCACTATCTTGCATCAACATGTGGCAAATGACTTTGGGTGAGAAAGCAGCCTTGAGTTTGACTCTTTAGGCTCTTGTAACTGTAAGCTTCTACCCCAAATAAATACCCTTTATAAAAACCAACAGATTTCTGGTACCTTGCATCAGCACCCCTTTGGCTGACTAATACAGGTGGGGAATAAGAAATCAGGAGAATTCTATGAGGACAGAGTCAGATCAGGGTTAAATGCTTGCTGTTCCCCTACTCGCTAGGTGTGAGGTGTTGGACAAACCCTCCATTTCACTTCTTTGAGAAATGTTAATAATCTCAATATCTTTCTCAAAGGGCTGTTATGAGGATCAAAGAGAAAGAAGCCATACAAACACATAGCAGAATTTTGAGAATAAAGTCATGCTCAATAAAAGCCACTAGTATTGCTGTTGCCATCAGCAGTGGCTGCTGGAGTCGGAGCTTTGGTTCCTCGGGATGCTAAAAACGTCTAGCACCCACAGAGACAGTTAAACCAAGGGACTCTCACCAGTAAGCGGCATCACGACATACACAGGGCAGAATCTCCAGGGAAGGCAAAAAGTGCACCAGGAAGGAGAGCCACCCCAGCCTCTCCAGGATAGTGACTAGAAGGTCCAACCGGAAGACAAAGGCTGGGACATCCATAGCCAGGCCAACTTTGGGGAAACTGAGGCAACACAGCCAGCATCTTCTTCAAGTTGGCCATGGGTGTCATGGATTGAACTGCGCCCCCCAGAAAGCTATGATGATGTCCTAATTCCCAGGATCTCAGAACATGACCTTATTTGGAAATAGGGTCATTCCAGGTGGAATTAGGCAAGTTTACATGAGGTCGCACTAGACTGGGGTGGGCTCTTAATCCAGTATGACTGGTGTCCTAATAAGAAGTGGAAATGTAAACAGAGATAGGACCACGTGATGGACAGAGACTGAGTTATGCCACAGATCAGAGGATGTTGTGGATTGCCAGCAAGCCACTGCCAGAACCCTACAGGCTTCCAAGAATCCACGGCTCTGCCGACGCCTTGATTTTGAGCTTCCAGCCTCGAACTGGGAGAGACTTCGTTTCTGCCATCCTAAGCCACCCAGTTTGTGGTACTGTTAAGCAGCCTGAGGAAACCAGGATGCCAGGTTTCTCCACTTAGGGGTGTGACATGCTCAGAGGCTCCCAGGGGTGGACAAGCAGTGCATATCCCTCTGTATTAGTCAGCCAAAGGGGTGCTGATGCAAAATACCTTAGAAATCGGTTGGCTCTTATAAAGGGTATTTATTTGGGGTAGAAGCTTACAGTTACCAGGCCATAAAGCATAAGTTACTTCCCTCACCAAAGTCTGTTGCCACATGTTGGAACAAGATGGCTGCCGACATCTGCAAGGGTTCAGGCTTCCTGGGTTCCTATTTTCCCAGGGCTTGCTTCTCTCCGGGCTCAGCAGCCCTGCTTTCTCCACAAGGCCAGCTGTAGACTATCAGGCGGCCAGCTCTCTCTCCCCGGGGCTCGATTCTCTCCAAGCTCGGCTGCTCTGCTCCTCTGTGTGCTTACTTCCCAGGGCTCCAGCATTAAAACTCCAACTCTCTTCTCCTTCGTGTAGTTTTCTCCTACTGACATGGCCCAATCAAAGCCCTAATCATAATTTAATCACGCCCAAGTACAGACAAGTTTACAAACATAATCCAATATCCATTTTTGGAATTCATAAACAATATCAAACTGCCACACCCTCCTTCCCCCAATACATGGACCCGCTGTTTTCCGTGTCTGTGTTCCCACTTTCTGGTCTTTTCCCTTCCACGCCTGGTGCCAGGTCTCATCTCAAAGCCATGGACATGGCTGCCTGGGGCCTCCCGCTTCCCCTCCCTAACCCACTGGCTCTGATCTGCCCCAGAAACAACTACAGCCACCGGCTTCTGTGCTTGAGGTCGGCCAGAGGCTGTTCTCGGCACATTCCACGTCTTATTTCACTTAATCCACCTAACAACTCAGCCAGGAAAGTGCTCTTACTAACCCCATTTAATAGAGGAGAAAAGAGAGGCTCTTGAAACGGATCAGAGAGAAGACAGCGTGGGGAGGAGGTGAAGAAAGGTGGGCCGTTAAGAGTTTGTTATGGTTTGACTTGTGTTACCCCAAAAAAGATATGTTCAAGTCCTAACCCCCAGGGCCTGTGGCTGTATTTGGAAATAGGGTCTTTACAGATGTAATCGAGTGACGATCAGATTGTCCTGGATGGGGGTGGGCCCTCAATCCAGTGCCGGGTGTGTTTATGAGAAGAGGGAAATGTGAACACAGGGATAAAGGCACGCAGGGAGAAGATGGCCATGTGAGGGGGAGGCAGAGACGAATGACGCGGCCACCAGCTAAGCACCACCAAGGGTGGGCGGCAGCCAGCAGGAGCTGGAGGAGGCCAAGGAAGGGGCCTCCCCTAGAGGCCGCAGAGGGGGCCTGGCTCTGTCTACACCTAGACTGTAGACTTCTGGCCTCCAGAACTGAGACAATACTTTCAGGCCACCCAGTTTGTGGTCCTTTGCTATGGCAGCCTTAAGGCATAACATAGGGTTTAAAAGGCATGGGAGGTGAGGACCATAGTAGCCAGATTCTGGGAAGCCAGGAGCACACCGGGGGGTGGGGGGGTGAGAAATGAAGATTCTCTTCTGTAAGCAAGAGGAAACCATGGACAGGTTTTGAGCAGAGGAAAACACACCGCCGGACCGGGATCGTGCTTTGGGAAAATCATCACAGCATCAGTGTATAAAAAAATTAAATACGAGGGAGGGACTAGAGGCAAGGAAACTGGTTATGGGATTCCTCCTCCCTCTCTTGCCCCCATCTTAAAAAACAAAACAAGAGAAGTCCAATCATCTGAATATGCACGTCTACATTTGGAAAATGATCTCAAACCAGCTGCTAACAGAACAAAATGAGTATTTGTATCCAGGCCTCGGTTGGCTGCTGAGTTATTTGGATCTTCTCTAAAGGGAGGGGAGGGGGAGGGAGGCAGGGTGGCTAATCCACACATTAACTCTTGAGGTCAGACATACCACTGGAATCAGAGCTGGGAGCATGGTGCTTCTCTGCTCCTAGAAGATGCCCGTGAAGCCTGTGATGGTTAATATCGTGTGTCACCTTAGCTAGGTTATATTGTCCAGTTGTTTGGTCAAGCGAGTACAGGCCCAGTTGTTACCGTGAGGGCATTGCATGGATGGGTTTGCATCTATAATCAGTTGATTGTGTCTACAATCAACAAGAGAGATTGCCCTCAGTCACATGGGGAGTCTTCTCATCAAGTTGGAGGTCTTAAAAGTCATAACTGAGTATTTCAGAAGTCAGAAAGAAGAATTTCTGCCTCTACTTCTGCCAGTCAGCTTCTCCTGGGGTATTCAATGTCACCTTTATCAGAGTTTCCAGCTTGCAGTTGCCCTATGGATCTAGGGCTTGCCAGCCCCCAGGGTCACATGAGTCAATTCTATAATAAATCATGTATATGTGTATGTGTACGTGTACATATATGTATATCCTGTTGGTTCTGTTTCCTGGAGAACCCTAATACATTGCCCAGGAGAAGATAAAAGCAAAACTTCATTTGAACTGAAATGGCCAAGGCCTTCACCTTCAGTCCTCCAGGTGCTGTGGAATTAAAATGGCCATGGAAGTGTTCACAGCCCAAGCCTTCCTGGTCTATAATAGCAAAGAAGGGAGGGTTTTAAAAGCCGTTTAGCGCCAACATCTGTCTCCGCCACCACTTTGACGCTGTATCACACAGATGAACAAACACAATCACAGACAATAGTGCACCACTAGAGGCCACACACAGGAATCACCATTACAGAAAACCCCAGCCTGGCCCCCAGCCGATGGCAACGGACCTTCTGAGCCATTATAAACCAGGAGAGGAATCTGCTCTGACCTGAGCTAAGCAGAACAATCTAGTCCTGCAGGCATTTTATTCTTTAGGATTCACTGAAGTTAATATCTTTGGGTGTGTAAGACATGCAAGTACATTCTGAAGGGTTTACCATTTGCACTTATCCCAGCACCTCAATCCAGAAGTCACTCTAGTTTTGCTTGACTGACAATCCTCTATCATTACAGTTGGCTGTGAAAAGCATGAAATTGTTCTCCCCACTTTGGCCTCTGCAAATAGGTGGGTTTCTACATATGGGGCCATGCATATAAATGAGAGACTGTGAGGAAACCCATGATCCTAAAAAGACAGTCATTTCCATCAACCTGAATTCTCCTGAGTTTAATGGAGTTAGGTGCGACAATCCTCTTGTTATTGTTCTTTGTTTCAGTTGCACTGAAACACTGTCAACCAAAATAGACCTCGTTCTCTGTAGGCCCTTCTGTAGGAGTCATCATGTTATTTTATAATGACAATTAATAACAAGAACAAGAACATCTGGACATGGTGATGACTCACTCTTCCAAAATCCCTCATCGTCATGAAGGCAAAAATTATTCAGCAGCCTGTGCTGTCTGTCTCTAGGGTCTTCAGGATGACCCCTCCCACTAATGTGGAGTTCTCTCGGCTGCAGGATCAACCACCCAACCAATATTTCCTAATGACCTTTTCCTGAATGCTGTGGGAGATGCAGGGAAACACTGGACCTGACTTCTAGGATTTCAAGATACGGTATAGATAACACAAGTGGGGAAAAAAGAAAGAACTCTACAAGGAGTCTGTAATAAGTGCCAAACAATAAATTGGCACATAAGAGGTTTTAGAGCATCCAGAGCAGGGCGAGATCACATTCAGTTGGGATGGTCAAGGGAGGCTTCTCAGAAGATACCAAATTTTGCATGACAGCAGGGATAAAAAGGATGGGCTTAATGGGAACAGGAGAGATAATGAATGAAAAGGAGAATAAGGCGTGGTAACTGTTGGGGATTGAATCACTTCCCCCACAAAAGACAAGTGTAAATCGTAATCCACATTCCTGAAGGTGTGAACCCATTTGTAAACAGGACCTTTGAAGATCATTATCAATTAAGGTGTGGATTCATTTGTGAATAGGATCTTTGAAGATCCTATTTACATGAGGCCAAATTGAAACCCACAGGTCTGACAGCCTTGTTAGGAAAGGAAGTTTGGACACTGTGAGTCAGTAGACCCCAGAGAAAGTCACAGGAGGAGACCAGGTGGTAGAGGTAGAGATGCAAGCCAATGAGCCTCAACTGGTGCAGCAAACCAGTTCCAGAACATACAGACTCGGAAGAAAGCACAGGCTGTTGTGACTTTGACGTCGGACCTCTAGCCTCCAAAACCTCCAAATTCCCACTGTTGAAGCCAATCCATTGTGTGATATTAGTCATAGCAGCCCTGGCAAACTAAGACAGTAACTGACCTGGAGCTAAATGGGAGATAGCAAAAGTTGATTCCAAAGGGAATGAGATCAGCTGTATGGGATCGAAGACCCCTCTCAATTAGAGCTGGAGTGGACATCGCCATCCCAGAATCCTCAGGATTGGGGAATGAACTATGGACTAGAGTGGACTTACAGGTATTTTACCATAGGCATATTGTGATTCTAGCAATGGAAGAAATTACAACATTGATGTGGAGGCAGTGGCCACTGGAGGTTCTGGGGACAGGGAGAGGGAAAAACAGCTGTAATACGGGGGCTTTTTTGGGACTTTGGAATCGTCCTGAATGACACTGCAATGACAGATATAGGCCATTTTATATCATCCCATAACATGCAGAACTGTGTGGGAGAGAGTGTAGACTACAATGTGAGCTACGGTCCATGCTCAGTGGCAATGCCCCAGGATGTGTTTATCAATTGCAATGAATGTGGCACATTAATGAAGGATGTTTATGTGGGAGGGTGTGGGAGGTGTGGGGAGTGGGGCATATGGGAATCCCTATATTTTTTTGTGTAACATTTATGTTATCTAAGTATCTTTTTTAAAAAAATTATATAAAAAAAATAACAAAACAAAACAAAAAACAAAGGGAATGAGAAAATCGAGCACCAGTAACCCAAAGAGATCTGCCCACAGTGAGAGTCAGTCTGGGGGAACGTGGTAGAATTTGCGGGTTACGTATCTACGTTCAAAGTGTTCAGCGAGCTGTTAGGGCAAGTCTGGCCTTTGGCACAAGGAAATGGAGGCAACTGCATAGACATGGTGGTAACATCCTACAGATGGATTCAAAGTTCTTACAGGAAGGGTCCATAGTAGAAGCTTGAGGTGTGCGCTAGTTTTAGCAGTGGTAGAAAGAATTCTTCATAATACTGCTCAGCCCAATCCCTTCCACCCCTGTGCCCTCCCTCAGCACATCAGCACCCACCATCCATCCCCACTCTCTCCTCCCTTCTAACCTTGCCCACTGCTAACACTCAGGGGCTACTTGGTGAATGAATGGAAGTGAGTTCTGAGACTCCAAGTCACAGAAACCAAATGAGGAGGGGATCACAGGCAGCAGAAAGAAGTCGTTAACAGCACCCAAGCCCAGTGAAACAGCAAAGAAAATGCTCACTGAAGACGGCGAGGCTGTTTCCCTGCTAATCTCAGAAAGAAGAGGAGGGAAGAGAGATGGATGAGGAAACCAATCCCAGGCTCACAAAAAGCTAGTGAGGATGAGGAAAGAGAGGAAACAGAAGTAATAGATTAAGATATTAATACTAATAGATTAAGATAAGGTATTAAGATACAGGAAGGCAAGAAAAGAGGACAGGGGCTGCCTGCCGTGGCTGGCTGCAGGCCCTCACGAGCATGTGCTGGGCGGAAGGCACATCCCGGGTACATGACTGACAGTTTCTTGTGCCCAGCGTGGCAGTTCCAAAGCCACTAATAAAGTTCCTATGTGTCCCAAACCATAAAAAAGTCCCAGCATCAAGTGCCCTCCTAACAGCCAGTGTAGACCTATGGGCTTCCTTAGCTCAGAGACCCCCAAACTTCAGTCATTCATCACTCACTGGCAACAATTTTCCCACCACTATGTACCAGCTGTGCTAGTTCATTAATTTTTTTTAACACTGGCTTACACTGAACTTTAATTTAGTCTGGCCCTAAGCAAAGATATCTATGAAATCATGGGTTTGGTTTTTTCTTTTACACACTAAAAGAAATATAATCTTGAAGACTGTCATCTCTATAGGACATAACATTGCCTTACACACGCTAACAGTTGTCAACGTGGCACACTTTGGGGAAACTGTGTCAGACTAGGTATACAACGACCATGCAGCATCCATGAAATGACCTAGAAGGTCATTTTTCTTTAATGCCAGAAAACCAAACTTGAATTCTTGACTCACCACATACCCACAAATGCAGGGATGTGGCCCCCAGGGTGTGCGTGCACACATTTGTGTGTGTGACTGAATCACCACCAGAAGGTCCAGGAGGGAAGTAAAAGGAAACGAGGACGCCTTCTATGGTAAGCTTAGGGCATCTAGCAGACGCTCCAGGGAAGCCTCTGTCAACTTCCTACTAAACTAACAATAAGATGAAAAAGAAAAGAAGAAGGAAAGGGGAAAGGTTAAACCACCCAAACAGACACAAAATAACCTGATGGATAATGAGAATCTGGAACAAAACCTCCAGAACCGTGGGGCCGATGGAGCAGAGTGGAGAAAACCTTACAAAATGGAGACCAACCAGAAAGGGGAGAACAGCACTCTATGCCTTTGCCACTTTGCCCCGAATATGAGATGCAGAATTTGCACTCCCTCAGAAACTAAATAGCCACTCCTCTACTATACACATGCTGTCTGCTCTTTCCTCCCCCCAACATCCACCTGGGCACATCGGTCCCCAGAAACCAAGTGAGCAGCATGCGCACTTAGGGATGGGCGCTTGGCAGGAGTGTTAACCACCCTGAAAGCTGTGGCTCCTGTAGTGTGGTGGTTTGGAACCTACATGGACCCGAGAAAACCATGTTCTTAAAGCTAATCCATTCCTGTGGGTGAAAACCTATTGCAAGTTGGACCTTTTGGATAGGTTACTTCAGTCAAGGTGTAGGCCAGGGTGGGTCTTAATCTTCTTACTGGAGTCCCTTATAAAAGGCATGACTAGAGAAAGAGAAAGCCACAGAAGCAAGAAGCTGAAAGCAAGGAAACCCGGAAGAGAAGGGAGAGACTAGCAGATGTTGCCATGTGCCTTGCCATGTGATAGAGGAGCCAAGGATTGCCGGCAGTGAGTCTTCAGGAAGAAAGTATCGCCTGATGATGCCTTGATTTGGAGATTTTACTCAGTCTCAAAACTGTAAGCTTGTAAGCTAATAAATTCCCACTGTTAAAGCCAGCCCATTTTATGGTATCTGCTTTCGGCAGCCTAGCAAACTAAAACACGTGGTCAGGCCCTGAGGATGTCCTGGCAGCAGTGCACGAGGATGGGACCCGGGAAATGGGATTTTTTCATGTACTCCATCAATTCGGAGTATCAGAGAACCAGGCAGTTAAACAGCGGTACACCAGGTGAAAGCCAATTTGAAAGGACGAATTAGACCGGGAGAGGCAGGCATCCTTGACCCTGCAGTTAAAGAACCATGAAGGGGATTCAACGACAGTCTAGTCACTCTGCCTGGTGGTGTACAGAAAATCTATAAAGATCCTACTTTGTTCAAGCACGAGTAAAGAAAGGGAAAGAAAACAAAGAAACATGAAGCATAAAGACAAGGAAACACCATCCTGAACGTGCAAAGGAAGAGCACATTCAGAAAATCAGTAGAAAATGTCAGGCAACTGCTAGAATGCCATGCATTATGACCTCTTTGGAAGAGGAACACAAAACCATAACGGAAAAAAACAACCAAACTAAAAAGGATGACACAAAGAAGAAAATGGATGAGGTAAGGGTTATAGAAAAATTGCTCATTTAAGTCCACGTGAGTAGTTGCGGGTTAAGTGAAAATACAAAGAGTTAAATCAGGAAATTGCAGAGCAAACTTTCAAAGTTCCCCAAAATTGCAAAGAAAGAAAAGCCAGGAAATAAAGAGTCAATATATATTTAAGAAGTGTTCCATTAGAAAAGAATAAAATTAATAAGGTTAATAATCAATGAAAAGATTAAAATATACATTTTTAAAATTCTGCACAAAATCAGGCCAAGAGAACAGGTTACCTAGTGCGAGAGCTTAGAGTTATGGTACCCCAGAAAAACATGTTCTTCCTCTTAATCCATTCTTGTGGGTATGAACCCATTATACATAGGACCTTCAGTTAAGGAGTGGCCCAACTGAATCAGGATGAGTCTTAATCCTTTTACTGGAGTCCTTTAGAAGCAGAATGAAATTCACAGAGAGAGAGAGAGAAAGCCACGAGAAGCAGCCATGTGCAGGGTCATGTGACAGAAAAGCCAAGAACCAAGGATGACTGGCAGCCAGCTCCAGAACATCACAATCTTCTAGGAGAAAGGCCTTGCCTTGATGCCTTGATTTGGGGTTTCTCCCAGCATCAAAACTATGAGCCAATAAATTCCTGTTGTTTAAGCCAATCCACTGCATGGTATTTGTTTTAGCAGCCAGGAAACTAAAACACCTAAGAAATCAGTCTTTTCTTGAACTTCTCCTCTACCCCACTAATTGCCAGAGGACACTTCCCTCTAGAGTAAAAGCTTCATGAGGCAGTGATTCTGTTTTGCTCACTGCTACATCCCAACAGGGAATGATATCGCCCCTCTAAAGTGCTAGACGGGGACAAGGCCATTGTTTCATTCGTGGATGTGTGCACCCAACAAATACGTGCTGAATGATCGAACAAACTGAGCTGCGGGTGTGAATTTCTGTCTGAAAAACCTGTGATCCAAACAGTGCAGAGCCAGCAAGTTGTATTGATATTTCCTAGATGAAATAAACAGCAAGATTCTTAGGCATGCAAGTGAAGATATCTCTTGGTGCCTAGAGGGCAAGTGGGTGGTAAATCCAAATTAGGAAGACAACAAAGGGGAAGTAATCATATAAATGCATCTGTGATTCTCTTCTTACTGAGTGTAGACCCCAATTCAGAAATCCAATGGATTTTCCAGCTTGGGGGTGAAGCTTGGTGCCCTCGTACCAAGCCCAAAGTCTTCCGCTCTCCCCTTTTGTCTCTACTCCTGTCCCAGAAGACTTCTGCAACATCCTTCAGAACACAGAAGCCTTGAGCCACGTGAGCACTGATAATAGTAACTAATGCTGCTCTCTTTGTTCAGGCACAAGCCAACAATGGTGGAACTATTTAAGCTTTGGGGACACTGTGCTGGGAGAATTAACAAACAAAAAGTCTTTTGTTTCCTCCTTCCACCAAAGCAATGCAGCGCTGGCTCAAGCACCATAATGGCCATTTTCTTTGCCAAGGAACTTGAGTAATGATTTTCTGCATACTTAAAACTCATATTGAATGAGCAGTGTCTGTTTTCTTTTTCTTTTTTTTTTCTCAAATCAGGAATGACCAATGAACCACCCAGTGGCTGATGTTTTCTGTCATCAAAACCCTCTTTATACCATCCTCTCTTTAAGATTTGTTCCTGCTTTTTAAAAAATTGGAGTATGTGGTATGATCTCACCTCTGCAAAATAATTCTCACCCCAGCCCACCCCACTTAGGAGTGACATCAAAATGTTAATAAAGCTTAGCTTTGTATTCAAGGATTCCTCTGGCTGTTTTATTTTTTAATTTTATCTTTAAATCTCTATTTTTAAAATATGTTTTTTTGAAATTCCTTTTACAATCAGGGAAACACACCCCAAAACTCAGCATATACAACTCTAAACATACCATATGATCCAAATTATGTAGGAAAATGTGCACAGCAAAAAAAAGAAAAGAATCCCCAATGTTTTCTTATTTCTGCTTTTCTCTCTTTTTCCAAGTTTTTGACACTGGGCATATTCATTTTTAATGCATTTTTTTAAAAATTATTTCCTCTAACAAGTAAATGAATGTACATATCCTAATAAAATCCTTCTTGACATAGTCTCATCTCACTCACCACCTCCCAAGATGACTTGTTCATCTGATTAGGGTTCATTGCATT
>JAQZBX010098835.1:0-11533 GCA_029593785.1 Cabassous unicinctus
AAAAAAAAAAACATGCCAAAATGTATGAGAAGGAACAAGGCACTGCTCATTGAGAAACTTATAGCTATAAATTCCTACATTAAGAAAGAATGATACCAAATCAATAACCTAACTTCATATCTTGATGAAAGAAGAGTAAGCCAAACCTAACATTAGGAGAAGGAAGAAAATAATAAAGATTAGAGTGGAGATAAGTGAGATAAAGAATAGTAAAACAATTGAGAGGATCAATTAAAGAAAAATTTGGTTCTTAGAAAAGATTAATAAAATTGACAAAACTTTGCCAGACAAAGCGAAATGAGAGAAGATGCAAATAACTATTTAAAGAATAAAAGTGGGAACATTACCACTTATCTGGTGGAAATTAAAAGGGTTATAAGAGAATACTATTAACAATCATATGCTAACAAACTAGGTAGTCTGGAGGAAATGAACAAATTCCTAGAAACATAAAAATAATCTGAACTGTCCTAAGACAAAATAAAAGATCGTAACAGAGCTATAAAGGCAAAAATATTGACTAAGTAATCAAATATGTCCCAACAAGGAAAGGACCAAGACCAGATGGATTTAGGGATCACTGTACCAAACATTCAAACAAGAATTAACACCAATCCTCCCCAAACTCTTCCAAAAAACTGAAGAGGTGGGAATTCTTCCTAATTCAATCTATGAGGCTAGTATGATTGGGATACGCAAACCAGATAGAGACAACAAAACAAAACAACAGACCAACTTCCCTTATGAATATAGAAGAAAAAAAAAAAAAAAAAAAAAAAAAAAAAAAAACACTAGCATCTCAAATCAAACTACATATATGATAAGGACTATACCCCATGACAAAATGTGACATCCCAGGAATGAAGTGGTGATTCAATATTAGAAAATCAGTTAGTATAACACCACATTAATAGAATGAAATAAAAAATCCATATGATCACTTTAATAACAGAGCAGATTCTGACAAAATACACTATGATTTCATAATAAAATCACTCAGAAAAACAGGAATAAAATGTAACATCCACAACACGATAAATACGAAAACCTCACAGCTAACATCACAGTCAATGGTGAAAGAATGAAAGTTTTCAGTGAAAGACTGAAATCTGAGGTCAGGAACAAGACAAGGATGCCCCTTTTACCACTTCTATTCAAAATTATACTGGAAGTTCTAGCCAGGGTAATTAGGCAAAATAAAAAAGAGAAAAAATGCATCTAAATAGGAAAATGTAAAAATAAAACTATTCTCAGATGATATGATCCTTCATTTTGGAAATCCCAAAGAATCCACAAGAAAACTACTTGCAGAAATAACCAAATTCAGCAAAGTTGCAGGGTATAAGATAAACACTAAAAAAATCAATTTTGTTTTTCCACACTAGGAAAGAACAATCTGAAATGGGAATAAAAAACCAAGTCCATTCATGATAGCATCTAAAAGAATAAAATACTGGAGAATAAATTTAAACAAAGAGATGAATGACCTGTACACTGAAATCTACAGAACACTACTGAAAGAAATGAAAGAAAACCTAAATAAATGCCAAGATATCATGTGTACATGTTTAAGATTTAATATTGTTACAATGTCAGTACTAACTAAAGTGATCTACAGATTTATTGCAATATCTATCAAAATCTTGGCAGCCTTTTTTTTTATGGAAATGGAAAAGTTGATCCTTAAATTCATATGGAATAGTGGGAGGCCCCAAGTAGCCAAAACAGTCTTTCAGAAGTCTCACAACTATGTAACAAGCACATGCAACCAGGATATCATCCCAAATTATACAACATAACATATAAAGAACTAGAAAAATCAGATCTAATCTCAAGGGGGAAAACAATCAACAGATACAGTCCCAAATGAATCACAGAAGAAATTATCCGACAAAGCAGTTATTAAGTCTCTACTCAATGAGAAAGGTAAATCCTCTTGGAATGAAATAAAAAATAGTTGTGAAAAAAGAAATGTAAACAACAAAATGATGTAAAAGACCTAAATATAAAATAGCTACAATTCAAAAGTTCCCTGTGTGGAATCAATAATAGAATGGAGGTAATAGAGGGAAGAGTCAGTGAGATGGAAGTTAGAACAGTAAAATGATATAATGAAGACACAGAGTGGGAAAAAAGGCTGAACTAAAGTTAACAAAGCCTCACAGACCTGTAGGACATGTAATATTCCTGTCAAATGTGAAGGGAGAAGAAAGAGAATGGTGCAGAATAATTATGGGCTAAAACAGACTCAACACTACCCAAACTTGTGACACACAGATCTGAGAAGCTCAGAAAATCACACACTGACACATCATTAAAAAAAAAATACCAGCTGAAAATCAAGAACTAAAAATCTGAAAGGACTCTAAGAAATATGACATATTATAGGAGAATAACAATTTGAAGCCTTGTCAATTCTCCTCAGACCCTAGAGAGGAAAGAAGAGAGTAAAACACCATCTTTAAAGTGCTGAAAGAAACGAAATATCAACCCAGAATACTACATACAGCAAAAACTACCCAAGGTTTGAAGGCAAAAAAGAAGACAGATGGAGAGGACAGAAAAATGAGAATTCATCACTCAAAAACATGCTGTATAAAAATGTGAAAGGAGCATCTTCAGATAGAACAGAAATAAATATAAGAGGAAAGCTTTGAATTTCAGCACCAGACATGGTGAATATCTGGGTCAATATGAAAACATGTTTCACAATTCTTAAATTCTTTAATATACAAATGAATAATTTGCAGAAATTATACCATTTTCTGCATAGATGGCCATACTGCATGTACAGGGAATGTATATGACAAGTATAACCAAGAGTAGGGGTTTAAATAATCTATATGACGGTGAAGCATCTACATTTTACTTGAATTGTTAAAACATTAACTGATTAGTATGTGAGAAGTTTGGTATGCATGTGTTATCCCCAGAGCAACCACTAAAAACAATTCCAAACAAAATCGAGAACTGGAGAATGGGAACTCACCTTTTTCTAGGAGATATGATTAAGCAGCTAAAACACTGGCCTACAGGGTTTTCATGTGAACAAAAACATTCATTTCTCTTGGCTAGAGCATGCTGTTGGTTTTTTTTTTTTTTTTTTACTTTCAGTCACACAATTTTATTTTAAAATCAATACTAAGTACTCAGAGATTAAAGTTCATAAAACAAAAAAAACAAAAGAGATTACAAATTGCTATGGTTGTCTATGTGCTGCTAATTCTAGTGGCCAAGAGAAATTCTAACCAATGTGAACAAATGAGGTCTCTGAAATAGAGAGAAGTTAAAAAGTCTTTGCTGTGGGTAAGTGGATGTGGCTCAAGTGGTTGGGCTTCTGCCTACTATATGGGAGGCCGTGGGTTTGATTCTGGGGCCTCCTGGTGAGGGAACGCTGGCCCACACCCACAGAGAGCTGACAGTCTGTGGGTGTGGGCCCATGAAGAGCTGACAATCCATGCCCATGGAGAGCTGGTGCAGCAAGATGATGCAACAAATAGGAGACAAGCAGACACAGAGGAAACGTGCAGCAAATGGACACAGAAAGCAGACAGTGAGCACAAGTGGCAAGGGGAGATGGATTTTAAAAAAGTCTTTGTTGTTGTCACTTGTGTTGTGTTTCTTGAGGAACCTACCTATGACTTTCCCATTTCATGACCCTCTAGTTTGAATTATCAGTTATTCCTTTTCCTAGGGGTGATTTCAAAAGCTTTGTTCCTCACAAGGGCCGAAGACCTATCAGGAAAATGAAAAAAAGGCTCCAATGGCTCTGGGAGGGCAGAGGCTGCATTTAGGCCTCTGAGGGTCATTGGAGGCCTTGCCTCCCTCCTGCCCAGACCTGGGTCTCTTAAGAGAAACCTCCCTTCCAGAGACACAGAAGGCAGCTCCATCCAGCACTCTTGGATCTCTCTGAATCATGCACCACAGGAAATGCTGACATGAACTCAGAGAGCTCCACTCCAGGTTTCCTGCCACTTAGGAGGAGAAAGGTCCAGCCCTACCTCTCTCAAAGAAATTGAGCAAGGATGGGCATCTTCTTATCTTCTCAGTCTACATGATAACCCAGAGAAAGATCCAGATTAGTAAGGCTTCCAGTCACCTCCGAGCAGAAAATAAGTAAAGGGATGGCTCACCCACATCTGACAGTTCCAGGCCCTGAAACACAAGATTCCTCTGCTGTCATATAGGTGAGGAGACCATCTGAGGCTGCCATCCCACTCACACACACACATAAAAAAAACCACACACCAGCTAGGGTATAGAGTCACTGCTGAGGATCTAGTGCCAGGAAAAGGAAGCAGCACTCTGGATCATCAACAGTGCACTCAGGGTTAAGGCTGAGGCATCCCAGAATGCAGCACCTCACAGATCTCCAGTCCTTTCCCTAGCCTGCTCCTCCACCAGCTGCCCCTGCAGCTCCCAGCAATAATCCACAGCTAAGGAGATGTGGGAAGGACTCCCTAGGCCTGGGGACATCCTGGGATCCTCTGCAGTGGCCACCTCAGTGGGTAATTTGCATCAAAAAAAGCACTGCTCAGCAGACCCTGTCCTCCATTCACTGTCCCAGCCCCACCTGGCATGCTGGCACACCCTCTCCCTTCAGCCCCTTTCACCTCACTGAGCCCTCCTGCCACCCCATTATCAGACACCAACCAGAGTGACCCATGTGCTAGGCCCTCTTCTACCCTGGATCCTGGCCCTCCGTGAGGTGTGAACTGTGAAAGGGGAAACCCCAAGCCTCCTCCTGCAGCTGCTGCTAAGGGTCATCCCTCCTTCATGGTGAAACCCATTTCCAGGAGACCCCTGAATGGGAAGAGATGAGTACCTCTGCATCCCAGGGTCTCAGCTACAACTGTGGCCCATACTGGTTCTGCCCCCACCACAGCTCCCAGCACTTCCACCCTCCCCTGGTATCCCATCACATACAAAATGGAGTCACTGATGTCAGTGTGTTGGACTGTCCTTCCTCCTTCTCATGGACACCCCTCCCACCACTGGGCCTGGGGTCTCTCACTCCAAGGGCCTTCCAAAGGCTTCTTCTGCAGCCACTTCCAGTCCCTCAACCAGCAGATCTGCAGGCTTGGCTTCCCACCTTCTTCCAACCTTGGGGTCACCCTGATGAATACCACATCCCTTCCCTCCCTATTACTCTGGGGCCTCCCTCTGCCTCCAGTGCCAACTTCTTCCCATCTGACCAGGCCCTGCAGACAGCCCAGTGGCAGCACTGCCTGAGGCACAGACACCCCCAGCCTGCCCACACTAAGGTTCTGCAGCCCCACCCCAATGTTTAAATTCCCCTTTAACACTGGAGCCATCACCCTGTCCCTACTTGGAGACCCTGGTGGACAGCCTCATGGAGCCATCAGCTCTGACCATACTTTCCAGTTTGTAAACCTGGCAGCTCAACTTCTACTCAAGGCCAGCCAGTACTGGGCAGCACCACACCATTAGCTTTGGGGGTTTGATACCAACAAATTCCCCCTTGGGCACCCAAACCAGGCTAGAGCCAGCCTGTGAGCCCACCCCTGCTGTGTTCTCCTCTGGTGCAGCCAATGCCTCTGGCTTTGCAGCTGCCACCACCCTGCCTGGGATGTGAGCAATTTCAAGCAATGCTCAACATTTGGCAGCACTACCCCAGCGTGCTTCAGGTCAGGGGTTTCAGCAGCACAGAAGAACTTTAGGGAGCCAAGCAGAGGTCGCAGATATGAGCTCCAACATTAAAGCTCTCAGTACAAGAGCGGAAAGGAGTGGGGACCCCCTCATCACAAATCACTATGGGATAAGCTTAGGCCTGAAGCCCTGGGGCCCTGCCAGCCAGAGCATCCCTATAGCCATCATGGTAGCCAGCACCCCTAAGAATCACCATATATTTGGAAGCACTAATGGCCCTATATGCTGCCCAAGACCCAGGGGCCCACCCCAGCAGGGCCACCTTCCCATGGAGGGCCCAGCACCTCTCAGAGCCATACTGGATTTACATGTGCATTCATCCCAGCATTTATTCCCACCAGCCCAGCAGTGGGCATGGGCAGAGCAAGAGCAGCCTTGCCTTCAGGGCTCCCTCATCATGAGGCCAGGGTTTTGCAGGAAACAGAACTGGTGGGCCATCAGCCCATTCCCTTCTCTCCAGTGGGGTTCCACCATCTCGGGGTCTAAGAAGTGAATGCTGGCCTGAGGGAGTGGGACTCCAAGAAGAAGCCTTGTCCACTTTCCTGCAGGCTGGATCTTGGGTTGCCCAGTTTAAATGTGTTATGCAAATCAACCCCTGTTCTTTGCACACCTGGAACCATCTGGAGCCCCACAGATAAAGGTTTCAATTTCCTCCACCTTCCCTGCAGTTTTGTTCCCAAATTTGGAGATTTGTAGCTGTCATCTGGTAGGATCCCAGTGGTGAGATTAGTCAGACAGGAGAGGAGGCCTTGACCCATCCCTCCAGACATGGAGCTGGCAGAGCCCACTGCTGCCCACAAGTACTTCCTGCCCTTCCCATTTTCCTTGTCATTCTTCCAGAAATTTTATAAATAAAACCCGATTCTTTTTCTTTTACATAGTATATCTCTGCTCAGTAAATTAAATGTAGAGAAACCATTGACATGTAAGATTGGAGACAGATGAAGCCAGAATTAACTCTTTAAGGTTTCTGATGGCCCAGATAATGGGGCAGGGAAAGTAGCACAATATATGAGTATGAAGCCTGACACTTAAATATTAAAAATGTGCTTTGATTTTAAGGGATGGCAGCCCAAGATATATTGGATGCAGGGGAGGGTAAGATTGGGAGCCCAGGGTAAATGTGGCCCTGGGAAGTTGATGGGTTGATGGGAAGTCTATGGTGAAGAGGGCCCTGAGGAGGGGGAGAGATAGGTAGGCGCCCAAGATAGTGGGCCCAAGATAGGAGAGGGAAAGATGTGGGACCCAGAATGAAATGGGCCCAGGAGAAGAGAGGGCATGACAGGGAGACAGAGAGATGCATCCTTGCCTGCTGGACCTGCTGCCTCTTGACTCTGACTGTGGAATGGGCTGGATCACTCCTAGTGAACACAGAAAAACACATCTGCTATATTTAGTGTTTTGAAGCTTGTGATTTTTTTTTAAATTAAGGTTTAGACAAATCACAGCTCACCTAGAGAGTGTGGGCCTGGTAACAAGGCCCTGGTACCAGAGTGAACAAGGGAAGAAAACTCACCTCTGCTCTGTAATCAGTGAAATGTCTAGGTCTAAGATATGACATATTCCTGGGCAATTTGTCTTTAAAAAAGCATAGGACCCATTGAGTCCATCACTTTCCTTTCTGAGGAATAGGATGGAAGGAGGCTATTTGGGCAGGCCAGCAAGCTGAAATTAGAATTTAATTCTAAAACAAAGTCTAAAAATTAGGTACATTTTATTCACACCATTTTACAGATGAGGGATAGGCACAAAGATCTCAAGTACTTTCCGTGAAGTCACCCACCAAGGACATGTTAGGATGTAAGCACAGGGAAGTCTGACTTTAGGCTAAACCATTGTGAATATGAATTTACAAGAATCACAATTCCACCCAAGTTGGTCTGACCTCAAAGCCCATGAGTGTCACAACTACACCCAAGTGCTGCAAGTGTGACAGTCTGAAAGCACTTCCACAGCCAGGAGAGTCATCATACAGATGGTGGGAAGAGCCATGCACCAGGCACTGTCCTCCACCCTTTATACTTTATTAAATGGCCAGTGAGTGATGAATGTCTATGTGACTCTATGCTAGGCACAGGGCAGGGAGAGCTAAATGTAAACCTTGTGGGAGTGGTTTACAAACTGTGAGCAAGAGATAAAGAATCAGCAATTACAATTTGAGAGACAAGTAATAGGATAAAAAAGCAAGTAAGAAAGATGTTGGGAGTGGATGTGGTTCAAGCAGTTGAGCACCTGCTTCCCATATGGGATGTCCTGGGTTTGGTTCCCCATGCCTCCTAAAAACAAGCAAGGAAATCAACTAAAAACCCAACTCAAGTGAGCCTATGTGGCTCAGTTGTTCAGTGCCAGCTTCCCATTCATGGTCCCGGGTTCGATGCCTGGTCCTGATACCTCAAAAAAAAATAAAGATGTTACCTAAGTCAGAAGAGAAAACACTGGAGCTCCGGATGAAAGGAGGAGAAGGAAGCAGCCAAGTGGTGAGGGGATATTTCCACATCAAGGAAATAGCCAGTGAAAGTGGAGAAGGAAAAGAGAGCATGACTCATTGGCTGACCTCCAAGGGAGGTGGGCATTGCAAACAAACCCATCAAAAATGGGAAAAGTATTTAAATAGACATTTCTTTAAAGAAGATATACAAATGGCCAATAAGCATATGAAACGATCCTCAAGTCCATTAGCCATTAGGGAAAGGCACTTTAAAAGCATGATGAGTTATCACTTCACACCCATTAAAATGGCTATTACTTTAAAAATTGGAAAAGAGTAAGTCCTGGTCAGGATGCATGTAAATAGGAAAACTTGTACACTTTTGGTAGGAATGTAAAATAATGCATCCACTGTGGAAAACAGTTTGGCAGTAACTCAAAATTTCAACTTAGAATTATCATAGGACCTGGAAATCTCCCTTCCAGATATACATCCAAAAGAACTGAAAGCAGGGATTTGGACAACTATTTGTATATCAATGTTCACAGCACAATAGACCAAAGGTAGAAACCAAATATCCACCAACAGATGAATGGATAAAGAAAATGTGGTAAATACATACAAAATGGAATAGTATTCTGCTGTAGGAAAGAATGAAGTCCAGATGTATGTGATGACTAGATGAACCTTGAAGACAAAATGTTGCATGAAATAAGCCGGACACAAAAGGACAAATATTGTATGATATCACTGATGTGAATTAATTACAATAAGGAAACCCATAGATTTAGAATCTAGAATATAACTTACCAAGGGATAAAATGGGGATAGAGAATGGAGACCTGATGCTTAAATTTTGCAGAAATTCTATTTACGGTGATTGTAAATGTTTGGGAATGGGTAGTGGTGATGGTAGCACATTAATTTAAATGTAGTTAACTGTGCTGAGTTATGTTTGTAAATGTGGTTGAGAGAAGAAGTTTAAGGTCATGTATGTTACTAGAAGTAAAGGTAGAAGGCAAAACATTGGATTGTATAACTCAGAGAACACTGCTGTAGATGATGGACTGGGATGAATAGTACAAATATAAGATTGTTTTTTCATGAATTATAACAAATATATGACACTATTACATGTTGTTAATAGGAAGGTAAATGGAAAAAGTACACCTAATGTTAACTATGAACTACAGTTATCAGTAATATCTTAATATTCTTTCATCAATTGTAACAAAACTACCATGTTAATGCAGAGTCAATAGAGGGATACATGGAAACAATGTATTTTTTACAAAAATTTTCTGTAAACATACAACTTCCCTAATTTAAAAATAAAATTGAAATAAGTTAAGAATGCATTATATGCTAAGTGAAAGAAACCAGATACAAATTGCTACATATTCTAAGATTTCATTAATATAAAATGTAAAGATAAATAAATTTACAGAGATGGAATTAGATTAGTGGTTATGTGGGGAATGATAGAGAGATTGAGAGGTGACTGTTAAGGTGTATGCAGCTTATCTTCTTGGAGTGATGAAAATGTTCTATACTTGATTGTGGTGATGAATGTACAGGTGTGTGATTATACTAAAAGTAATTGATTGTTCACTTTGGATAGATTGTATGGTATGTGAATATATCTCAATAAAACTGTTTTTAAAACTTGAGGCACACATTGTGCAGGTCCTTGTAGTCCAATATGAGAACTTAGGATATTACTGTAAGCTGGGAATGCATGAGGGTTTCAGTAAAGAGTGACAAGGGACAAGACCTGAATTAGGTTTTACCAGGATCATTCTGACTGCTAGATAAGAATGGACCACAGTGGCAAGCAGGTCAAAGACAGACCAGTTAGGGAGCTATTACAGTCGTCTAGGTGAGAGTGATGGTGGATTAGACAGAGCAGTAGCAGTTAGGGAAACCAGGTGGTCAGGCTTTGCACATATTTGAAGTAGACAATACTGGATTGATGTAGGGTAAGAAAGTGACACAATCCCAAAATCCTCAAAAGTAAACATGAGGAATGAGCAAACATAAGGGAGAGATGCAACTATGAACAAAAAGAGACTTATTATTATCCTAGTAATGGAAGAACTTGTAACACTGATATAAAGACAGTGGACACCAGATGATTTGAGGGGAGGGAGAGAAAAGAATAGGTGTAACCTGTGACATTTTTGAAACACTGCAATTATTTTGCATTATACTGCAAAATAATACAAGTCATTATACATTTTCTCAAAACCTATAAATATATGCAAAGTGTAAAACATAATGTAAACTATAGACCATGCTTAATAGCAAAGCTTCAATATTTGTTCATCAAATGAAATACGTGGACCACACTAATGAAAGATGTTGTTCACTGGGAAAAGTGCTTTAGGGAGAGGGGGCAGAGTATATGGGAATCCCCTATATTTTTGATGGAACATTTATGTCATCTAACTCCTTTAAAAATAAAGAAAAAATTTCATTTTTTAACTGTGACATAGAAGCAGAAGTATCAATGAGTTGTCATGCTAGGCAAGAGAAAGACTGCAGCACAACTATTTGATATTTGAAAACATGGAAAGGGTTTCTGAAGAGAGAATGCACTGAATGAAATCCATAAAAAACAAAAATGATACATTGGTCTTCACCAAATTTTGCTGATGTGCAAAAGACAAATTATAAAGGCAAACTACAGATAGGGAAAAATATTTGCAAACTTAACCATGACAAAGAAATAACAGATATCTAGAATATTTGGAACTGATATCTGGAACAGATATCTAGAATATTGGAAGTGGATGTGGCTTAAGCAATTAAATGCCTGCTTTCCCCATTGCAGATTCCAGGTTCAGTTTCAGGTACCTCCTAAAGAGGAATGGACTATGGACTAGAGTGGACTTACTGGTATTCTACTATAGACTCATTGTGATTCTAGCAATGGAAGAAAATATATCATTGGTGTGGAAGCAGTGGCCACCAGAGGATCTGGGGGCAGGAGAGGGAAGGACAGATGTAATGTGGGGGCTTTTTTGGGACTTGGGAATAGTCCTGAATGACACTGCAATGACAGATATAGACCATTATATGTCTTCCCATAGCCTGCAGAATTGAGTGGGAGAGCGTATAGACTACAATATGAACTACGGTCAATGCTCAGTGGCAATGCCCCAGGATGTGTTCTTCAATTGCAATGAATTTGCCACACTAATGAAGGATGATGTTTATGTGGAAATGTGTGGGAGGTGTGGGGAGTGGGGCATATGAGAATCCCTATATTTTTTTGCGCAGCATTTATATAATCTAAGTGTCTTTAAAAATATATAAAAAATAAATTTAAAATAAACAAATAAATAAAGTTATGATGAACTTAGGGGAAAAAAGAGTGATGTTTAAAGAAGACCTGTATTTTACATATTTAGACAGTTACTTGTTAGCTGGTTT
>JAQZBX010098836.1:0-11535 GCA_029593785.1 Cabassous unicinctus
ATAAAACCAGGCCTTTGTTAAAAGTCATACTTGATTAATATTCCTGATATTTCTAATTCTCTTGTTTGGAGCAACACACAGCCAATGTCTAGGCTTAGAATTCAAATGTGATAGAATGAGAAGAAACACCTGTGCAATCAGCTGGGAAAGTGACAATTTTCTTTTCAAAGTGGTGTTTGAGAATATAATTAACTATACCTAAATCTTGTTTTGGGAATCTGCTAGTATAGATACTAATACCCCAAAATTTGGTCTGCTGTGTGTCACAAGCCCTTCCAGGCCACGTGGGGCCATGTCATTGTTTGCCTTGGGAGCCAGAATGGGACTAAAGAGATCTGACCCTTTCAATCTCCCTCTCTACTAACCAGGACAAATTGTTGAGGACGCACCTCCAAGGAAAGGGGAGAGAGAGCAACACAGACTAAGGTTGACTCAGCTTTTGAACCACAAATTTGGTCTGCTGTGTCCCACGAGCCATTTCAGGCTGGGGAAGGGGGGGGCTATGCCATTCTTTGCCTTGGGAGGAAGCTTGAAACTAGGGCGATTTGGGACTAAAGAGATCTGACCCTCTCAATCTCCCTCTCTACTAACCAGGACTGATTGTTGATGCAAAGGGGAGTGGAATTATTTCCTAACCAGGAAAAAAGAGGAGGCTGCCAGTGAAGGCTGGAAAAATGTCTCTGAGAAAGTTTGAATTACAAGGTTCTTAGCCTCCAGGCAGAAACCTCTGTCACATTGATCCAGTCTGTATTGCAGCAAATATACTCTGACCAGGCATTGAGCTAAGAGGCTGCCAAAGCGTGCCATTTGCTGGCAGACCAAGGAAGTGCACATAAGGAAGTTAAAAGCAAATAAATAAAAGAGGCTTTTTCCAGCCTTTGCAGCCTGAAGAAAGAACAGCTGAAATTGAAGAGAGAAAAGAACAGAGAGAGTAAAGAATATAAAAAATTGAACAAGGCATTCAGGGAGTTGAATGACAACACGAAATGCAACATACATGTCAAGGGAGTTCCAGGAGGAGAACAGAAGTGAAAAGGGGCAGAAAGAGTATCTGAGGTTATAATTGCTGAAAATTTCCCAACTCTCAAGAAAGAAATGAACTTACATATCCAAGAAGCACACAGTACCCTAATCAGAATAAATCTGAATAGACTTAACTCCAAGACACATACTACTCAGAATGTCAAATGTTGAATATAAAGAGAAAATTCTGAGAGCAGCAAGGGAGAAGCAAACAATCACATACAAGGGATGCCCAGTAAGATTTAGCGTGGATTTCTCATCAGAAACCATGGAGGGGAGAAGAGAGTGGTATGATACAATTAGGATACTGAAAAAGTGCCAGCCAAGAATTCTTTATCCAGCAAAATTTTCCTTCAAATATGAAGGTGAGTATAAAATGTACAGAAATAAACAGAAACTAAGACAGTCCGTAAAAAGGAATCCATCTATGCAGGAAATATTAAAGGAAGCCTTAAAGCCTGAAAGAAAAAGACAGGAGAGAGAGGCTTGGTGGAGAGTATAGAAGAAATAATAACAGAAAGGATAACCAAAAGAGAAAAAAGACAAATGAAAATAAGATATGACATATGAAAGCCAAAGAATAAAATAGTGGAAGTAAATAATGCATTTACAGTAATATCATTGAATGTGAATGGATTAAACTCCCCAATCAAAAGATATAGGCTAAAAGAATGGATTTAAAAAAAAACATAAAATCCATATGCTGCTTACAAGAGACTCACATTAGACCCAGGAATACAAAGCGGCTGGAACGAAAGGTTGGAAAAAGATACTTGACACAAATAGTAGCCAAAAAAGAACAGGGGTAGCTATACTAATATCAGAAAAAAACAGACTTTAAATGCAAAAAAGATACAGAAGGCCATTATATATTAATAAAAGGGACAATCCACTAGGAAGAAATAACAGTCATAAATATCAATGCACCTAAGCTAGGTGCCCAAAAATACATGAGACAAATGGGCAAAATTGAAGGGAGAAATAGACATCTCTACAATAATTGTTGAAGATTTCAACATACTACTCATAGCATTAGAGAGAACAACTAGACAGAAGATCAACAAGTAAACCGAAATTGAACAATATGATAAATGGGTTAGAAATAACAGACATGTACAGAACGTTGCATCCAAACTCAGCAGGTTATACATTCTTCTGAGGTGCCCATGAATCTTTTTCCAGGATAGTCCACATGCTAGGGCACAATGCAGCTCTCAATACATATAAAAAGACATTATACAAAGCACCTTTCAGATCATAATGAAATGAAACTGGAAACCAATACTAGACAGGAAAGAGGTAAATTCACAAGTATGTGGAGGCTAAACAACACACTCCTAAATAATCAGTGAGCCAAAGAAGAGATTGCAAGTAAAATCAGTAAATATATTGAGACAAATGAAAATGAGAACACAACTTATCAAAACTTATGGGATACAGCGATGTCAGTCTTGAGATGGAAATTAATAGCCCTAAATGCCTATATTAAAAAAGAAGAAAGAACTAAACTCAAAGATTTAAATGAAAAACTAAAGAAACTAGAGAAAGAACAGCAAACCAATCCCAAGCAAGCAGGAGGAAAAAATGATAAAGATTAGAGCAGACATTAATGAAATTGAGAGCAAAAAAAACAGTAGAGAAAATCAGCAAAACCAAAAGCTGATTCTTAGAGATCAATAAAATTGACAAACCCCTAGCTAGACTAAAAAGAAAAAAGAGAAAAGATGCAAATAAATACAATCAGAAATGAAAGGACAGAAATTATGACTGACCCCACAGAAATAAAAAGGATCATAAGAGGAAATTATGAGAAACTGTATGCCAACAAACTAGACAACCTAAATGAAATGGACAAATTCCTAGAAATGCACAAACAATCTACACTGATGTCACAAGAAATAGAAGAATTTAACAAACCAATCACATTTAAAGAGATTGAATCCATCAACAAAATCCCCCAACAAAGAAAAGTCCAGAACCAGATGGCTTCACAGATGAATTCTACCAAGCATTTAAAAAATAATTAACAGCAATCCTGTTTAAACTCTTCCAAAAAATTGAAGAGGAGGGAAAATTACCCAAGGCATTTTATGAAGCCAACATCACCCTCATACCAAAGCCACTAAAAAAGAAAATTATAGAACACTCTATTGATCATAGGTGCAAATATTTTCAACAAAATACTTGCAGATTGAATCCAACTTGATATCGAAAAACTTATACATCACCACCAAGTGGGATTTATTCCTACTATGTAAGGCAGTTCAACATAAGAATATCAATCATCATAATACACCACATTAACAAATTGAAGGAAAAAAACCACATGTTCACTTCAATCAACACAGAAAAGGCAATTATCAAAATCCAACATCCTTTCTTGATAAAACACCTCGATGGGTAGGAATAGAAGAAAAATCCCTCAATATGATAAAAGGCATATATGAAAACCCCACAGCCAACATAGTATTCAATTGGGAGAGGTGAAAAGCTTTCCCTCTAAGATGAGGAACAAGAGAAGGATGCCCACTCTCATCATTGTTATTCAATATTGTACTAGAAGTTCTAGCTAGAGCAATTAGACAAGAAAAAAAATTAAAGGCATCCACATAGGAAAAGAGGAATTAAAACTCTATTTGCATATGACATGATCCTATATTTAGAAAATTCTGAAATGTCTACAAAAAAGCTTCTTGAGTGAGTTCAGCAAAGTAGCAGGATACAAGAGGGGATGTGTCTCAAGCACTTGAGCAATTGCTTCCCACATGGGAGGTCTTGGGTTCGATCCCTGGTGCCTTCTAAAAACAAAAGCAAACAAGCAAACAAACAAAAAAAACCAATGCAGGGGGGCTGAAATGGCTCAGTGGTTGAGTGCCAGCTTCCCACATATGAGGTCCCAGGTTCAACCCCGGCTCCAGCACTCACAAAAATAAATAAGTAAATGAATAAATAAATACACAAAAATCAGTAAAGTTTTTGTACACTAGTATTGAACAACCTGAGGAGGAAATTAGGGGAAAAATGCCATTTAGTATAGCAACAAAAGAACTCAAATATCTAGAAATCAACTTAACCAAAGTACAGGACCTATATGCAGAAAACTTCAAAACAATGCTAAAATAAATCAATGAAATGGAAAGACATTCTGTGTTCATGGATTCGAAGACTAAACTTTATGAAGATGTCAATCCAATACCCATTAAAATTCCAACAGCCTACCTTACAAAAATAGAAAAGGCAATTACCAAATTCATTTGGAAGGGAAAGTACAACCGAATAGCCAAAAGCATTCCAAAAAAGAAGAGCGACACGGGAGGAATTTCACTGCCTGACCCTGAAACATATTACAAAGCTATAGTGTTCAAAACAGCATGGTACTGGCATAAAGATAGACACATAGATCAGTGGAATAGAATTGAGAGTCCAGACGTGAACCCTTACCTCTATGGCCAACTGGTTTTGACAAACCTACCAAGTCCAAAACCGTCTCTTCAACAAATGCTGTTGGGAGAACTGGATATCTATAACCAAAAGAATGAAAGAGGACTCCTATTTCCCTCCCCGTGAATAAATCAAATCAAAATGGATCAAAGACCTAAATATAAAAGGCTGGTCCATAAAACTACTAGACGAAAATGTATGGAAACATCTTAAAGCCCTTGTGGTAGATGGTGGTTTCTTGAACCTTATAGTCAAAGCACATGCAACAAAATGAAAAATAGATAAAGGGATCTCTTCAAAATTAAACTTTTGCACCACACAGGACTCTGTCAAAAGGTGAAAACGCAGTGACTCAATGGAAGAAAATATTTGGAAATCACATGTCCGAAAAGGGCTGAATATCCATGATATATAAAGAGATGTTACAACTCAACAATAAAAAGACAAACGACCCAATTAAAAAATGGACAAAAACTTGAATAGACATTTGTCCAAAGAATACAAAGGGCAAAAAATCACATGAAAAAAATCATCACTAAAGATTAGGGAAATGCAAATCAAAACTACAATGAGATATCATTTCTCACCTATCAGAGTGGCCATGATTAACAAAACAGAGAACTACAAGTGTTGGCGAGGATGTGGAGAGATAGGAACACTTATTCACTGTTGGTGGCAATGTAAAATGGTACAGCAACTGTGGAGAGCTGTTTCTCAGTTCATAAAGAGGTTGAATATAGATTTTCCATGTAACCCTGCCATACCACTACTGGGTATATATACCCAGAACGGAGGGCAGTGACAGGAAGAATCATCCACTCACTGATATTCATAGCAGTGTTATTCATGAATGCCAAAAGTTGGAAACAACACAGGTGTCCTTCAAATGATGAATGGATAAACAAACTGTGGTGTATTCACATAATGGACTGTTATGCAGCTGTAAGAAGAAATGAAGTCTTAAATCATATGACAATATGGATGAACCTGGAGGACATTATGCTGAGTGAAGCAAGCTAGACACAAAAGGACAAATAATGCATGACTGCGTTATGAACTAAATGTATTATGTAACATACTGTATGATTCCATTTATATAAAATAGAAATATAAATCAATTTATAAAGATGAAGTTAGATTAGTGAGTATGTAGGGCTGTGGAAGTCATGGTAAGGAGAGTGGAGTTTTTCTTTTTGGAACAATGAAATGGTTCTAAATTTTTTTGTGGTGATGAGTGCACCACATTGTGATTAAACTAAAAGCCATTGATTATACAGTTTGGATAGATCATATGGTATGTGAACATCTCTCAATAAAACTGCTGAATAGGGAAGCAGATGTGGCTCAAGCAGTTGGGCACCTGCCTACCACATGGGAGGTCCCAGGTTCAGTTCTGGGTGCCTCCTAAAGAAGATGACCAAGACAGCGAGCCAACGTGATGCACTTGCATGGCAAGGTGATGCAACAAGATGGCGCCACAAGATGATACAGCAAGGAGATGCAAGGAGGAAACACAATGAGAGATGCAACAGGCAGGAAGTGGAGGTGGGTCAAGCGATTGTGCACCTCCCTGCCACATGGGAAGTCCTGGGTTGAGTTCCCGGTATCTTCTAAAAAGAAGACAAGCAGACACAGCACACAACGAGAAGACAACGAGTGCAAAACAACTGAGGGGAGAGAAATAAATAGAAATAAAATAAATCTTAAAAACTGCTGAATAAATATTTGTGCAAGAATAGCTAGAAATGCAGCTATGTACAGCAGGGGAAACGGAGAGATTGAGAGGTGAAGAATTTTATTTACTTGTCTATTTTTTATTATTATTGAAATAATGAAAATGTTCTAATGATTGAAGTGATGAATGCACAACTATGTGATTATACCAAATACTATTGATTGTACAGTTTGGATGAATTGTATGCTTTACTAACATGTATCAATAAAATTGATTTGTTAAAAATAAATGTGTCTAGCATGAGATCAAGATAATGCTGGATTCTGAGTGAAATCCAGTTTTGATTCATTTGGACCAACCAGTGATGCATATTCCTACCAGTTCAGATGACTGGTTTTGCAGTCAAGTTACACTGGTCATCTTTGATATTTTACACAGTACACAACTGTTTTCACTTTTTCTAAATATTTAGCAATGTGAATTCTAAGGATAATTCAGTTAAAATGCTCCCAAACAGGATTTACTCTTAAAAACAAAGAAACAGATTTAGGATAATTGCACATTTATATTGTATTACAAAAGAAAAGTTCACAGGGATGAGTAAGAGTTCTACATTCATGTGCAATAATGAAGTGGATGTCCATTGTGGTCTCACTTAAGGACTTTGGTCTGAAAAAGTTCCCATACAGCAAAGTCCTAGCATGGCTGCTAACCTAATTTGCCCTGGAGACACCACTACTTCCCACACAGTCTTCCAATTATCAAAGCAACGTAGAATCTATGTAGGAAAGTTGGAAAGTACAGGAAAATGAAAAATAAAAAGTTTAAAATTAAACATTGGCAATATTGCTAACTAACAAAGGATTCCAAAGGAGGTCGAGAGATACGTATCACCAAGGATTTTTCAAGCAGTGGTTGAATCATGTGTCCCCAAATTTTGTCTTCATCATTGTGAAGGGCAGCTTGATGTGCTGCTCCACCTTGCAGTAGTCACATTTTCTCCTCTGAGATCTGAATTTCAGCTTAAAGGCCCCTCACTTAAAGATTTTATGTTTTTCCCTAGTTTGTCTCCTTAGCCCTGCGGGTAATACTTTCTTCCCGCACTTCCTATCTCTTCTACAACTTAAGAGTTCTCTTTATATTAAAGGTTTTCTTCACAATGCTGAAGAAGGCTCTGACAAAATTCAACACCTATTCCTGAGAACACTCAAGAAAATAGGAATTGATGGATACTTTAATGATAAAACATTTACTTTAGTCCTAAAATCAACATCCTACTTGATAAAACACTGGAGGCATTTATACTAACAGCAAGAATAAAGCAAGGATGCCCATTATCTCTACTATTATTCAACATAGTACTAGAGATGTTAAGCAAAGCAATTAGACAAGCAAAATCAATTAAGTAGCAAAAGAAATGATAAGAAGTAAAAATCTCTCTCGTCACAGTTGGTATGATCTTATACTTGGAAAATCCTAGAGAATCAATGATAAAACTCAATAAAATAATTTGGTAAGGTAGCAAGATAACAAAATTAATATACAAATCAATTGCCTCCCATAGCCACAAATAACCAGCTAGAGCACATAATGGTAGACAAAACCCCATTTCAGTAGCAACAAAGAAAATTAAATATTTGAGAATAAACTTAATATCCAAAACCTATGAGAAGAAAATTTTAAAACATTCCTGAAAGACATAAAAGTATACTCTTCATTAGGATGAATTGATATCATAAAGGGAACAGTTAAGTAAAATTAGATTCCTACTTCACATGTGCAAAAATGGATCAGGTATCTGTTTAAATGTGAAGAATGAAACCATACAAACACTGGAAAAACATAGATAAGTTGATTTTTAACCTCAGTGGAGGGAAATGCTTTCTGGCTTTGGGGTTTGAATCATGTCCCCCATAAAAACATGTTCAATTCTTAATTGGTGTACCTAAGAGTGTGAACCAATTTGTAAATAGGACTTTCTGAGACTCTTTTTAGATGAGGTCAAATTGAATCAGGGAGACCTTAATCCATGTGGCTGAAGTTCTCCCTTATAAGCAGAGGAAACTGAGACACAAATGACTGAGAAGTAGAAGCCAGAAGTCAGTGGAACTCAGAGCCTACAAGACAAAGGAGCGATTGCTATGTGACAGAGGATTGCTGGTACACTAGACTCCTGGAGAAAGCAAACCCTCCCGATAACTTGATGTTGGACTTCTAGGCTTCTAAACCGTGAGGCAATAAATTCCTGTGAAGCCAACCCATTGTGTGGTATTTGTCATAGTAACCCTGCCAAACTAAGACACCATATGACTTAAAAATTAAGAGGCAATAGAAGAAAAGACTGACAAGGTTTTACTAAATAAAAATAAAAACTTTTTGTATGGGAAAAAATCAATATAATCAAAGTCAAAAGACAACTATCAAATTGGGAGAAAATATTTAACATATATCACAGATAAAGTGAAAAAGACCAAAAACCCCATAGTAAAATGGTAATGACATTAATAGACTATTCATAAGAAAAGATATTGAAATGGCCTTTTAACATATGAAAAGATATTCAACCTTGACTCACAGGTAGAGATGCAAATTAAAACTAACTGAGATGCCATCTTTCACATAACAAATTGGCAAAAATTAAAAAAGCACAATACATTCTCTTGGCAAGACTGGAGAAACAAGCTCTCATACATTCCTTGTGGGAAAGCAAACTGGTACAATCCTTTAAGAGGTGAATTCGGCAATATTTAACAAAACTACATATGCACTTGCATTTTGACCCAGCAATCCTAATTCTGGGAATTTACCTGAAGAGAGACCCCAACAATATAAAAATACACATGCACAAGGTTATTCAGTGTGGCATTGTAACGGCAAGATACTGAATGTGATCTAAATGCTCACACAAGAGTAACTGAATAAACGATGGTATATTCACAAAACCGAGTGAGAACCTGCTCATTTGTTTTTTTTTTTTAAGATTTATTTATTTATTTATCTCCCCCTTGCTGTGAGGTCCTGCTGCATCAGCCCACTGCGCCGCGTGGGCCGGCCTGCCCTCACAAGGAGGCCCCAGGAAGCGAACCCGGGGCCTCCCACATGGTAAACGGGGGGCTCTATCCATTGAGCCACACCCGCTTCCCATCATTTATGTTAAAAAAAAGATAACTCAGAAACTAGAGATTGGTACCTATAGGTTGGTAGGTGGGAACAGGATAGAAAGATAGGGAAAGGACAGGTAAAGATAGGTAACACTTCTTTTGACTTTTAGAACTATGCTAATGTTTCACATATGAAAAAAAAAACAAGGGCAAGCATCCATTATGAAATACAAACAGAAAACAAATGAAATAACATAACCACACTGAAAGCGGGGGGGAGGGGGGGAGAAGCTAAGTAACTTTGTAAAATAGTATTTTGACTACATGCTCTAAAGTTAAAAACAAGAATTATACACAAATACTGCATTCTGGTTAGTGGTTTCTTTATCAGAGGGGAATGGGTAATTCTGAAACTATTTTGTGTATTCTAGAACTAAGCAAATGAGTAAACATTTAGGGGTAGTCAAAGCCAGGTTTCTCACTCGAGGAGGAAAACTAGAATGAACTCTGTGGTACTAGATTGGTATTGAAGTATCAATATTAAAAATGACCAGGAAAGCAAAGAAAAAAAAAAAAAAAAAAAGGAAGAAAATGCTAAGGGAGCGGATGCAGCTCAGTGGTTGAGTGTCTGCCTCCCATGTATGAGGTCCCAGGTTCAATCCCTGGTACCTCCCCAAAACAAAACACAAAAAATGATCACAGAAAGTGGGGGATATTTAACTAGGGAGGGCAGGCAAGGGTGCAGGACAGAAAGATCCCCTCAAATATTTGAAGAAAGCCATTAAGTAGAAGTGGGATTTTTAAAAAATGGTCTTAAATCTATACAGAGGGCAAATGGATGGTAGACACTAGTAAAAGAATACCTTCTAGAATTTAGGGATTTTCAAAGTTATGCCTTAGCAGGATTTTCTACAGCACAGGATAGAGAACCCTGTGGCAGTAAAGGAGGAGGAGGATTTGGATTGGTTTGACCCTTTTAGTCTTTTCCAACCTTAGACTGTATAATGCTACAAAATTATGTGCCAAGTTAGGTAGCCACTAATATCTAAGCATTTCAAACCCATTACTTTGGCCAGCAATCTGAATAAAAATGACAATCGTAACTTTTGTCTAACTTCTTTGTAAAAACAAACAGACAAAAAAAACAAAAACAAGCAACAATTAGGTGGAATAGAAAATAAGAACACTATTGATTTTGACAAATTTATTGGTATTTTAGTAAAGACATTCATTTTAGTCATTTCTCTCTCCCGTCTTGACCTTAGGTAAATATTTCATTTGGGTCAAGAAAAGAATGTATGGGAGAGGGATAGTTATTTAACATAAACAATAAAATGGATGAAAATGGAGTCTGTCTATATTAAAGTAAGTTAAATCCACATACCTTGATAAAATGAAATCATGTAAGAACTAATAGTTCTATATACATTTCCACTGTTTTACTTGGGGCCTATTCTGAACTTAAATGCAAGTAAACAAAGTGTTAGGAATATACAACAGCCAGGCTGCTTCTCTGGAGTTATTACCTATTAAAAGAGATCAGTGAGCAGTTACCACCAATAAAGTAGTCTGAAGCTGCCTCAAAATTTAACATTGTAGGAATATTTAAGGAAATCATTACACTGAATGTTTCATTTATTTATGACTTTGCTTTTAAAGATGCATTTAACAGTCACATTAAAAAAAGTTCATATACAATACAAAAATACCAAAAAAAAAACCAAACCCTACAATACACCGAACAAAATATATGTGGTCAGAGATTCCATGAATGTTTGAAGATGCATTTTCTTTCCTTCTATTTCACTAAAATGTGCTTTTGAGAGGCCACTGGTCAATATATATACCTTTTAAAAAGCCGTTATTATTCTACTAATAAGGAAGTTCAATTCAAATTGGATTTCACAAGTTAGTAACTTAAATGCTTTCACAAAGTATAGAAAGTGCATCTTCTCATTTTCATCTTCATACAATGTTAATTTTTTTGGTGTTCATACAATTTAAAAAATAAAAATACCCAAATATTTAAGCAATATGTACATTTATATATTTTTTTGGTGGTGGTTTGTATTTTAAAAGAAACAGCTTCCTTATGATTTACCTCAAATTCTGGTGGAAATGCTTACAGAACTAGCTAATAAAAACCAAGAGAAGCACATTCAAAATACTGATTTACTTTGGTAGCAAATGGTTGTTCTTTGAAGACTAATGAAGGTAGACAAGACCCATTATGGTAAGTGGGCTATTTCAAATACTCAACAGTTTACATAAAATTTTTAAAAATGTTTATTTTTA
>JAQZBX010098837.1:0-11535 GCA_029593785.1 Cabassous unicinctus
GTATGAATGATATAAAAATAATAATAATAATAATAGGAAGGGTTGGGGGAAAATACTTTGGCTAATAGTAATATTTTGAGGATGCTCTTTAATCATTAGGTAAAAATGTTTCACAACAATGCAAGGTATTGGTGGTAGGATGAGTTATGAGAGCCCTGTATGATGTTATGTATGTTTGTTTTGTAAGTTCACAACAATTACTATACACTTATTGATTATGTTTGTTCATGTATGAGTGATATACATCAATAAATTTTTAAAAATTACTGTTAACTATAGTACATAATTTACATTCAGTGTATTTTTCCTACTAACAATCCTATTATTAACACCATTTATTAGTATTGTATTTTTGTTATAGGTCATGAGAGAACATTCTCATATTTTTGCAGTCAACCACAACCCATCATCCACCATAGGTTTCACTCTGTTATACATTCCCATGCCTTGTATGTTCACTCATTTACTCTCAGTTTCACTGTAAAGTTGTGCTGTTGCCACCCCAGTCAAATTTAGAAAGTTTCATTGCTCCAAGAGGAAAAACCCTTACCCCCCTGTAACATAACCCCTGTTATTGAACCTTCGCTTTGATATAATACCATCTTTGCCATTCCTGTAAAAAATTTCAATATTACTGATGACTATAGACCATAATTTACATTAGTTATACTTTCCTCATGTATCATATTCTAAATTCCTTGTGTTATTGAGATACATTTGTTCTAATTCATAGAAAAGAATTCTCGTATTTGTACTATTAATCACAATCTTCATCTACCACCATTTCTCTATGTTACTCAGTCTATAGATTATCCTCTATTATTCTTTAAATTTACATTTATGTCCCCAGACTTCCCCTTAAGCCACTGTTACCTTTATACATCAGCAACATTAATTATACTCATTATAATGTGTTACCATCTGCCCTATCCATTTCTATGCATTTACAATCAACCTTATTAAAAATTCTACATACATTAAACATCACCTACCCTGCTCAGCCCTCCTGCTAAATCTTAGTAATTTATACTCTCCAGGCTAAACTTATTTATGTTTAATATGATGAAATTTTATCAGAAATTTCATCAATTTAAAACTAAAAATAAAATTGGTACTGAGCCCTTTTGTCTTCAAGCAATAAGTGATTGAAATGGTTAAGTTCCAAGAAGGGCTATGCGATAACTGTAGATGTGTAGATTCCATATGAAAAATAATCACTGCACACTATTATTCTGTGTTGTTGACCTCTCTGTTTCTCCAAATGTAGATTAGAGGACTCAACATAAGGATAACCAATGTGTAAACACAGAGGCCACTTTGAGCTGGATATTTTGGGGTTGGGCACACATCAGAGGAAGTAGAACGTGTGATGGGATATGGTGATGGTAGTCAGGTGTGAGGCACAGGTGGAGAAGATTTTATGGCACACATTGGCTGAATGCTTCTACAGGATAGTGACAATGATGAACATATAAGAGGAGAGATTGATGAAAAGTGTCCTCACCTCATTAAAGGTGGAAAAGATGAAAAACAACAACTGGTTGAGTAAAGTATCAGAACAGGAGAGAGAGAGCAGCAAGGAGAACTCACAGAAGTGATTTATTGGGTCAAAAACACTAGAGGATCATTTGAAAGCAGAGTATGTGAGTCTCAAGGAGCATACTACTCCCCATGAATGAGAAACAATAGTTTCTGTGGCATGACATCTGTGTAGAGCACAGGGTTGCAAATAGCCACAAAGTGGTCATAGGCCATCACAGCTAATACAAAATATTCAGTTACCACAAAGATATAAAAGAAAAGGATTTGTACTACACATCCTAAAAATGAAGTTGGTCTGTCTTGTACAAGTTGGCTCATCAGCATCTTGGGAGCAGTCATGAAGGAATAGTGGAAACCCACAAATTACAGATGGCTGAGGAAAAAGTACATGAGAATGTGAAGTGAAGGTTTTAATTTTGATTATCACAATAATTCCAATATTTCCAACAACAGCAACACTGTAAAAGGCCAGAAATTCCAAGAAGAGAGGGACCTACAGTTCTGGGTAATCTGAGAGACCCAGGAGGGCAAATGTGATGCTAAAAGTGATATTTTTCTCTGCCAGACATGTTTATTCTGTTGATGGAATCTGAAAATCAATATTGAAAAAACATATTAAGGAGAATGATGGATATGTGAAGCATGGTTACTGTCTGTATTAGTCAGTCAAAAGGGGTGCTAATGCAAAGTACCAGAAATGTTTTGGTTCTTATAAAGGGTATTTATTTGGTGTAGAAGTTTACAGTTACCAAGCCCTAACGAGTCCAACTCAACGTACCATAAGAGGTACTTTCTCACCTAAAGTTTGTTGGCACGTGTTGAAGTAAGATAACTGCCAATATCTGCTTTGGTACAGACTTTCTCTTTCCTCTTAAGTCTCCATGGATCCAGCTTCTTCTGATCTCAGCTGTAGGTTGGCATAGGTGTCATCTCTCTTCCTGGGGCTCATTTCTTTCTGGGCTCAGCTGGTCTGTTCTCTTCACAAGTCAGCTGTAATCTATCAGGCTAATCTCTCTTCCCAGGGATTCCAGCATCAAAACTAAGTTCTCTCCTCTGCCATGTCTTTTTCTGTTAATCTACTTCTCCGTGTGTCTACTTCCATGTGTAATCTGTTTTATCAGCCCATCAAAGGGGCTGGGACTCAACACTGAGTCTCACTCTAATGACATGGTTGAATCAAAGCCCTAATCTTAACATATTTTAATCAGACATCTCAGCTGGATCTAATACAATGAAAGGGTTCCAAAGGAACAGAGTTTACAAACATAATCAGTATCTCTTTTTGGAGTTTGTAAATAATATCAAACTGCCACACTGTCACACATGTAGAGCATAACGTGAGAGAAAGTAAACCTCTTTCATAATCCTGATAGCTGTTAAGTATCTAAGACAGGAATATCTACAATTTCAGAAAAGAATTTTCTCAAGAATTGTAAAACCATTTCATTCATTTTCTGAAATGTAATTTAAAGACTTAGAAGTGTAGTAAATATTAAATCAAACAATTTGGATGGTAACACATAAGTAAATCCTCATGTAAAACATTCCTATCTCATTGAACTTCATGGGTTCTGGAGAGTCCATGAAAGAACCATTTATGCCTTTCTTACATAAACTAATGAAAAGTGAATCCATCTAAATTAAAGTCTGTAATTACAGCAAATTCCTACATAGTAATGATAAACATATGTATTGTAATATATGGAAAGAATAGTCCCTTTTTATCATTTAATGCCAGACATTAAGAGCAGTTTAGCACTTTCTCATCATTCTTTTTTTGGCAAAGTAAGTCAGACATCAATGTCAGTACTGACTTATGTTTTTGAAAAAAGAATATGTCAAACTGCCTCTTTCTGTGGGTGAGCAACAGGGGACTCAAGGAAGCCATGACTTTTCCAATTGCATGAAGATTTTAGATAAACAACCTACAACATCAACTCCAATCTCCCCTACTAACAGACATGCACCCAACTCTCTATGCCTTCTAATTACAGAGTGGTATCACAACATTTTCATTTTGTAAAGATTACATTTGGAAATTCTTCATTTTGTTACTACTTTTAATCAAATATAAGACAAACTTTAGACTAAAAACATGGAAATTATTGCCATGGAAGTGTTTAGAGTGTTTAGAGTCACAGAGGGATTCTAAAGAACTGTGTCAAGTTGAACCATAGAAGAATGGAATTTAGAGACAGGGTCCCATTCAGGATTAACTATGATAAAAAGTATTAAACTTTGACAAAGTTGTATAGGTTTTCTAGGCCCATCAATTTTCTCTCCCTTCAAGCCAGCTAGAATGTGCATTCTGTATCTTGATTACTTGATAAGAAGATAGATGAAAAGCTTAAGGTGTCACCACACTCTATACACATTTGTTGGAAAAATGCTGAGAGCCAGAGCCTAAAGGGTTAAGCATTTAGAAAGTATGCTTGTTGGCAAAGAAACATTAGTAAATGTCTCCAAAGACACTGCATTCTGCAGACTCCAGTAGGAGGAAGCTGAGCGGAATGAATCCACCACTAAGAAGTTATTGTATGAATTCCTAAGAAAGATTATCTAGAAATACAGGAACCGGTAGCACTCTTACATGCCAAGTAGAGAAACTAGTGAAGGATGCCCTACTTTAGTTATCAGCCCAGTAGTATAAAAGCAGCTTCAACCTAAATAAATTTGCCTGCATTCCATATGGAGTGAGGTCCCCTGATCCCAATCTTTCTTTGGATTATTCCTGGCACCGTCTAACACCACGTTAAATTACAACAGATGGCACACAACGTGGGGCTCAACTAGTATTTTCTCTGGATCAGTGCCATGGAAACAAGGACTTCTGTTGGTGGGTCGAACGGTCCTTGCACCGTAATTTCTGTTGGTGAGTCAAACAGCCTTTATATCGCCAGGGTAATGGGTAATCAGTCGACTTGGTTAAAGGAATATTCCCAAGTCTTGAAGACCCTGTTAAAGAATACAGGGGTATCTGTGACGACTCCAGAGATACTAGAACTTTTTTCTTTTGTACAGAAACATTGTTATTGGTTTCAGCCGCAAGGGTGAGTATTTTAAACCTGAAACAATGGAAGTTAGTAATGAAAGCTTTAAAAAGGGCTTATCAAAAGGGAGAAATAATTCCCAATCATATATGGTCTTTGTGTAGTCTTATTTCTGTTGCTCTTGAACCTTTACAATCAGAGGAAAATAAAGATATTAAAAAGGATACTGCTATTGCTGAACCTATAGCAGAACAAGCTAATGATGATTTTAATGAAAATATATATGAAAAAATTAATGAAAAGGCAAAAACAAATAAACTCATGTCTAATAAAAAGGAAAAAAAGAAAAAGTGAGTTTATGGAATTTTTCCAGAGGTCATTATGCCGTCAGCTCCAAAAGATGATTTATTGTCTTTTAAATCAGCTCCTGTGCCTCCTAACGTATCTACTGATCCATTTTTTACAATATTTGATGACCCTCCAAAATTTTCTTTTTTGTGCCAGCACAATCCTCTTCAATTATGAAAAGTATAGCACAGGGGGGTAGAGAAGGAGATTCAGAGGCTATACAATTTTTTACTTTTCCAGTAACAATAACTCAAATTCCAGTAAATGCTGACAATCCCCAAGGCGGTGTACAGTATGAGCATGCTCTTATTCCTTTTAAAACTGTCAAAGAATTAAAACAAGCATGCACTCAATATGGTGTAAATTCTCCTTATACTCAAGGATTGGTGCAAGGAATGGCACAAGCGGACAGATTAATACCCTGGGACTGGGATTTGTTAGCTCAAGCTGTTCTTAATTCAGCAGAATTTTTGCAATTTAAAACTTGGTGGGCTGATGAAGCTAATATTGTAGCATGATGAAATCAACAGCAAAATCCACCAGTGCCTATTACTGCTGAACAAATATTAGGAATATGTCAATGGGCTGGGGTTCCTTGCCAAGCTCAATATGATGATATTGTCATTGTACAAGTTCGATTGTGCTGCCTAGCTGCCTGGCAATGAATCTCCACCCCTGGACAGGCCAGACAATCATTTTCAAAAATTGTTCAAGGAAATACTAAACCCTATGTTGAATTTGTAGCGAGTTTGGCAGATGTGGTCAACAAGACAGTAAATCAATCTGATCTTAAAGAAATGCTTATTCAGATGTTGGCTTTTGATAATGCCAACAGTAAGTGTAAAAAGGCTTTATATCTGATAAAGGCAAATGGAGGTACTTTATAGGATTATATAAAGGCATGCCAAAACATAAATTCTAATACATATAACATGACTCTTCTTGCAGCAGCAAGACATAGTCCTATGATTAATAATTTAAATTGCTTTAAATGTGGGAAACCAGGTCATATGAAAAAGGATTGCTGAGCCAAAACTGGTGTGAGAGCTTCATCTAGCGGCAATAATAGATCAATACCAACCCGTGTGTGTGTTCAATATGCCAAAAGGGGTTACAGTGGGCCAAGGGATGCCATTCTAAATATCATAAAAATGGTAATCTCATTAATAAGTCAGGAAACTTCCAAGTGGGCCTTGCTCAATGCCCTCAGACAAACAATATGAGCACATTTCCCAACTTAGCTCAAATCTACCCAGTCAGCAATGGAGCAGATCACTCCAACGTGTAACAAAACTTAAGGCAGTTACCAAAGGCAGTGCAGCTGTCGATCTTCCCTAAGCTGAAACTAAGTTTATTACTCCTTCACTGGGTATTCAAAAAATAAGGACAGGAATTAAAGGGCTTATCCCAGAAAACTGAACTTCGAGTGTAAGTGTACTCTTAAAGAGCAATAATCCAAAAAAATACATGTTAAATATCTGTGTAAACAGCTAAATTATAGCTTAACTGTATTTATGCTTTTTAAGTTTTCCTATCTAGTTGCTGATTACTAACAAAAGAGTTTCAAAGAACAAGCTTGCATATTACAGTCAACGCAAATTCCAGAAAAAATCTTAAAAGCAGTAAAATAAAAAATGTGAACTGATGAAAGGATTTAAAACAGCCATACCAAAGGAGTGAAAAACATGGGTCAAATTAGTAAGCTTTATGTTTCTATTGGTGTGTCATAATTCTTTTTATGTTTGTCTGTTTGTTCAGTGTCAGTGTATATTTTGTTACTTCTGGATGGTAATATTAAATTAATAAATGAAAATTCTTAAAAGAGCTATAATAAAATTTGATAAATTTGTTTAAGAGAATGTGTTCTGTGAAGGTAAAATTGTCTTAAGATAAAATGACTATAGTCTATGTGGTTAAGGATAGTTATGGGGAGTTTGCAGAAGCACTGTTTAAATAGAAATATTTAAATGGCTAATTCCAAAAAGTCATTATTAAACAGAAAACCAAATTAATAATAATAATAAAAGTAACTTCCTAACAGGAAAATATGTCAGCAGCCAGCCTCCCCTGCCAACAAGCCTCTAAAGGACTGTTTCTAGTGTTACATGCTACTAAGTATTTAAAATGAAGAAAAGTTATATTTGCACACAACCAAATTAAATCATCATTTTGACAAGTTTGTTTAATGTTGATGGTAATTGCATGTTGTCAGAAGTTTGCTTGGAAACAGTTTCCAAAATCATTGTAGTAATTTAAGTATGGAAAATATATAGAATGTGTTTTTATTATTAAGGAAAAAGACAATAATTTTGTCCTAAAATAAAATGACTGGTTATTAAGAAAGAGTAAAATGTGGGACAAAAGCTGAAAGAATACAGAAAGTGCAGAAGGTGTGCGAAAAAGGAATTCTTATGGTCAAAGTTAAGTACAATTTGATGAATCTATCTATAAAGTTTTAAAAGCTTTGGTATCACATAGTATACTGATGCAAAGTTGAAATTTTGTTCTTTTTCAAAGTTTCTCAAGTCATCAATCTGTTTTAGTAAAAGTTTACAAAAAAGTAACTAATCAGTATGCAATAAAAAAAGTCTCTTTTAAAAGTCAAAATAGCTTCTTATACTTTAACCTAATCGTTTCTGTGGAGAAATAAGTCTTATCACTTTTGAAAGAACATAATGTCCAAACCTGCTTTCTCAAAGTTAAATTCAGCAAAGCTCATGCTCCCCCTATTCAAAGGGGCCCTATGCAAAAAAGCTCATGTGGCCCCAATTTAAAGTTGCACAGCTTTTGCCTATATAACCTCACTGGCTAGAAATCTTATACGAATAAAAAATAAAAGTTTATTCATTGAATGTGTACTGATTCAAAGTCTTATTATTGCCTATTGTTATATAATCTACTGTAGTTATGAATTATGTATAATATACTTAAATACTAATCAAAACTTCAGTACAATACATGACATACTTAAGTAATTTAATAATTTGTATATTACACATAGAAGTATTTTATTAAGCATATATATATAAATCTCTTGTTTTAAATTTGAACAGTCCTGAAACTACATGTACTAAGAAAAAGTTTGGTAAGTATTGTTCAAGCCTAAAAGTAAAGCATCATGCAGAAAACTTTGTTAATTAACAAACCAATGCCTTACTAGTTAACAATTTTCATATTTCAGGAAACATATAAAAAATTAAAATAGTAAACACATCAAGCATGTTTTGTAACAAATTAAAAAAGATAAAGTGCATTTCACAGTGTGTTGTGTTCCTCCCTGGGGGAGCTGGCCACTCTCCCAGGGATTGATGCATAAACCTTAAAATGTACTGCCCAGGGAGTGTTGTGTTCCTTCCTGAGGAGGCTGGCCCCTTCATCAGGAATTAGAAAAATACTCACAAGTTGGAATCTATAGTATCAAATTTATTAATACTAAACACAGTCAACCAAAACTCTAATATCAGTTGCTACTTCAACACTTCCCAGCTAAAACCTAAACATTGGTAAGTATATATATAAAACTGCTCTATTTATCTGTCATTCTATAACTTTGTTCAATATTGACTTAATATTTTAATTGATTGTGTTATTTATGTTTCTTACTCTAATTGTCAGTATAAGCTTATTAAACTAAATATACATATTAACATGTGACTTGTATCTATCCAGGACTCTAGCCAAAAATAAGCCAAGTATATCAGTGTGTCCCCTGGTTTGGTAAGCATATGAATGTATATATAGAGATCATAAAATATTGGAATATGAAAGTTAAACCCCTGTTTATAAATGTTACAAAAACAAAAAAGGGGAAAATGGTGGGTACGAGAACAATTATATCAAGCATTATTTACAATAAATTTTTTAAGCTGAAGGTCAGAATCAGATACATCAGCAGCAGAGCATTTCTGGCAAAAATATAGAAACAAATATTAGAAAACTAGTTTAGTGGAAGAATGAAGATAATAATCAATAGGAGAAAGCAGAAGTTAAGTTAGCATATAGGGTTGAGGTTTTGCTCTTATCATTATATATAAAAGAGATCAGCTTTGGGTCCCATCCAGGCATCTGAAACCTATACATGAGCAAGCTGAAGAAGCTGACACAAGAAGCAGAAAAGATGGTAACTTCTAAGAGGCAGAATGTCACTCTAACACAGTTATTCCTTGCTATGCGTACCTTAACAACCACAGCAGTAAGTAGTACATCTTCACATAATTATACACATTGGGCTTATATTACTAATTCACCTCTTTTAGAATTGTTGACTTTGTGGGACAAATCCTACCCTGTTTATATTAATTAGTCTTTTGATTTTCCTGGCCCATTGATTCTTGCCTTCCTATAAAACCTGAGGAGGAAGGGAAATTCATTGAAAATTTAACCTTGCCTTTTCTTGAATGATCTATCTGCATAGGATCCATCAATCCATGTATACAGCCCCAAAATCATAGTACAAAGTGATAAATGGCATACATGCCACGTTTCATATGAGGTTGAGCTCTTTAATAATTAATAAAGAATCAAGCCCTTATAGGGATACCGAAACCTAATGTAAACACAACCATAAATTGAAAAATTAGTAATTCAACAAAAATAAATAATGAAAGCTATTATTATTTTTGGAATTTGGGGGACATCATAAGTATAACTACGTCACTAAATTGGACTCATCAGGGAAGATTTATTCCACAACTATGGGACACTAAACTTAACAAAACTAAAAATTATTTCTGGAAATTATTTTTGGGAACTAACCCAAGTTTTTAAATGCCAAGGCAATAAAACTAATATTACCAGTTTAAAAAAGAAAATCAACTTAATTTCTTAAAGTATGTGTACAGGATACCATCGTTTTTATAGGAGGAACAGTGATCATTAATCCAACATGGTTTTTCTGCAGCAATTTTTCCCTTTACACTTGTGTATCAGAATCTGTTTTACAGGAGAGTTCTACTGTGGTTCTAATGGGACAACGGCATCATGGAATATGGCTTCCAGTTCACAAGAATTTCTGCTGGCAGTCTTCCCCTGAGAGTCAAATCCTTTGGCATTTTCTAAATCATTATTTGAAAAGAACCAAACATTTAATTGGATTGATTATAGCTGCTGTATTAGGGCTTATAGTTATTATTACAGCTGCTTCCATGGCAAGAACCGACCTACATGAGACTATCCAAACACAACAATATGTTAGAAATTGGCATAAAAATGCTAGTGAGCTATGGCATAGTCAGGCATATATTGATAAGCAAATTAATAATAGTCTTAATGACTTAGAGATGGCTGTTACAGAAATAGGAGATCAGGTGTATAATCTGAATTTGAAATATGGATTGAAGTGTGATTGGAATGAAAGTGCTTTTTGTATCACTCCTCTCCCATACAATGATTCCCACTATGAATGGGAAAAATTAAATTTCATTTAATAGGTCACCACAGGAATTTATCTATAAAAATTACAGATTTGCAGAAAAGGATTTTGAGCATGTCTCAAAATCAACCTACTATACTTCCAGGTAGCGAATTTTGGCAATCTGTGACAGATCAATTAAATAAAATAAACCCCTTACGTTGGTGGAAATCAACCTCTGTACTTGCTAACTTTCGTGTGGTGATCATTGGTGCTCTGTTACTCTTAACTGTATTAGGAGGCATTTGCAAAGCTCTGCTGTCCCGCAGTAATAGGGCTGAAAAGGCCAGCCATGCCAATAACTTGATTCTGCATAAAACCCTTAACTCTCAAACCCCTGTCCATGGAGCTTGGCTTGTTCCAGTGACAGGTAAGACCTTCAGAGGAGGGTCACCTAAAGCAGGCACAGTCACCCTGGTCAAAAACAAAAAAGGGGGAAATGCTGGGAAAGATGCTGAGAGCCTGAGCATGAAGGGTTAAGCATTTGGAAAGAATGCTTGATGTCAGAGAAACATTGGCAAATATTCCCAGGGCATTGCATACTGTGGACATCAGCAGGAGGAAGCAGAGCAAAATGTACTCACCAGTAAGAAGTTATTGTCCTAAGAAAGATATACATAAGACTATCTAGAAAGCAGGAACAGGCAGCTCTCTTGCATACCAAGAAAGGACCAACCAACAAAGAACACCCTACTTTAGTTATCAACTTTGTAGTATAAAAGCAGCTTCAGCCTAAATAAACTTCCCTGCATTCCACATGGAGTGAGGTACCCTGATCCCAATGTTTCTTTGGATTGTTCCTGACATCATCTACCTCCACTTTGAATTACAACCACATGAAAATTGATTTTGTTACCATGAATTAATGAAAGATACACAAGAATGGATTTCACCTCATTATATATAGAAGAAATAAGCTTTTGGCCATTAATATAATTATCAAATTGTTACTCATCTGAACAATTGATTTTTACTATCTACACTCATATTTCTTTTAATATAATAAAAATGAATACACTGAAATAATAAAACATGTTGCACAAACATAGGTGTGTATGAATACAAAAGTACATGTGCTATGTTGATGAATTAATTGACATTTCCAAGCCTTACTGGAGAAACTCCATCATGTTTTCCTTGGGATGCCTCAAAAATACCCATTCATCAAGCTGCTGCATATTCTTAGAATTTTTTTTTTTTTTTGGATTTGATAAAGTCAAGGGAATTTATTTCCTGAGGTCACAA
>JAQZBX010098838.1:0-11535 GCA_029593785.1 Cabassous unicinctus
TTTCTTTTCTTTTGTCTCCCATTCCCCAACTATCTATTTTAGCAAAGTTCATCCCTGACAATAAATAATTTGGTTCCAGTTAATTTTTCAGATCACTAATTTTATTGGTATATCTATTTCTACACAATGAAATTGCTCTTTATAATGTTATATATGGGACAGTAAATTCCTGCCTTTGTTTCTCTGTCTTTCCTCATCTGAGATTTTCCTGGCAGCTAGCCTAATACTGAGGTAGGATACATTAGGAACCTAAGGAAGAAGGGGGCAGAAAACCTAGTATGCCTGGTAAGAGAGACAAAGGCATTGGCCTGTATACTAGCATTAGCCTGCTGAGTCACACAGGCAAGTTACGAAGGAGCCCACAAGCACATACCCTGCATCTTGCAACACACACACACACAAAGTTTGCAAAGGGGGAAGGGGTGACAGGGGAATCACTACCACCCACCCACCTAGTTTTCAGGTTACCCCACACATTATAGACAGTGACCAGAGGCTAATCACTGCTGGTCAACATGCCCTGTAGAGATCATGCACAGCAGCTATAAGCTAATTACCACTGGGCAAGAACTCCCACACCCTTGGGCACTGCATACCCCTGGGTCCCCACACAACAAGCCCTTGCTTATCAGCACAGACCCTGGAGTCCTGTACCTCCCATAAAACAGGGGACTCCAAGGCAGAATTGCACATTTTCTTTCCTGAAAATGCCTGCCTTTAACCTGAAATGTATATTTTCTGTTCCTCATTTTACCTCCCAATAAATTCTTGACTTGCCTGATTAATTTGTGGCTCATCCTTGAATTCTTTCTCATCACAAAGCCTAGAACCTAGACATTAACCACCATCTCCAATAACATATTATGGCAAAACAGCCAGGAGAAATATCTCTGATAACTCCCTTCCTCCATCTGATGAGACTAGTTTTGGCTTCTAACTGAAGTCTGTCTATGTGAATCTGTTGGGTGGAGGAAGTGGGCATATGTTTTTGTCCATATATATGTCTATCTCCATTTTTGTATAGGACTTCAACCCTGCTCCCAGTAAACATAAACATGGTTAAACCAAGAGTCCTCTGGTTCCCTTCTCGGTGGTGGTAGGGATGAGACCCGATGCTGTGTAGATCAAGTGGACTCTGGGCAACAGGTGACACTTTTCTTGAAATCTGACTGGGGATATTCCCTGAGCCAAGTAGTAGCCCAATGGAGACACGGGAGTCCAGGAGATTTGTCTGATTCTAATTCTGCTCCCCAACCTCCAAGAAGTTATGAAATCAGTCTTAGGCCAATTCCTTAACTGCCTCTCCAATTTCAGGTCCCATCTCCTTAAGTATAACTTATGTCCTGACTATCTTAAACATCTAGTGCAAGTTGGGAAAGGGTCTGTGGGAGACTAGTGTTCCCTTATGGGCCAGGTCCCTGACCTACAATCTCTAGCCATTTGTACAACAATCAAACAGTTAACCCTTGAGAAAGTACATTTAAAACCTGATGGATGAGTCCATCCTCCTTTAGGAGAAGAATTTCAGCTTAGGGGCATCAGTGCCAGATGTCTCCCAAGTCTCAGGTTACCATTGGGACTCCCAGTGGCAGGAGCCATCCCTGAACATCCCCAAGATTCAGGTGGCCTGTGGAATCCCATTTGGTGGTGGGGGCCATCTCCAAATGTCCCCCAAAACTCAGGCAGCTTGGGGACTCCTGTTTGGTGGCTGGGTCTCTGTGTTTTTGGGATGCTGAGAACCAGTGGGGATTCGAGCTTCTCCCAGGACCTAAGCAGCCTGGGTGCTTGCAGGGTTCCAAAGATTTAGAGCAGAGCAAGAGTTTGGCCACAAATGTGGAGTCTGGGGTGCCAGACAGGAAAATTCTTGTTCATTTTTCCCTAAAATGATGGGCAGGGCCTCTAGCATACCAGCAGACTCCTCATTTGGGTGCATTCTCAAAACCTGGACATCCTTGTTCACCAAGGGGTTAAAAAAAACCCTGATGCTTTCCTGCCATGACACATCACCACACACCACCACAAATTAGAAAGTGGCCAAAATTAACCTTTGTATGGGACCTTGAATTTCAGTTAAACCTGAGTAAGAAAGAAGGAGAGAACAGGCAGATCTGAGGGCCAGAGACCGTGTAACCTCATGTCTCCTAAAAGGGATGAGGAAATGCACTGCTAAACTAGTCAATTTTAATAAGATCAGGGAAATTAACCAGAGGCAAAACAAAAAGAGCCTAACTGTAGTAAAGGACAGCTCCTATTAAAAACTCACTTTATTAACCAGTCTGCCTCAGATATCTGTAAGAAGTTACAAAAACTTTCCCTGGGTCCCTAATCTTCCATTAACTCCCTTTTAAAAATAGCCTCCATGGTTTCAAATAATTGAAACCATGCCATCAGGACAAGGCAGGTAAGAAGGGGCAAGCAAAAAACCCAGAGATAAACTTACCTTTTAGCTGCTGCCTTTGAAGGCACCCTGTCACCTCAGGGCCACACAGAATTCAGGCTTCCACATCAGCAGGAATCTGCTTCAAGTGTGGAGAAATGCACCACACTAATGAAGGATATTGTTAATGTGGGAAAATGTGGGGGGCTAAGGAGTGGGGCATATAGGAATCCTTTATAATTTTTATGTAACATTTATATAATCTAAATATCTTTAAAAAAATAAAAATAAAAAGTATATTAAAAAAATAAAGGAGGAAAATCAGGAGAGTATGATGATCTCAAACTAAGTCAAAATATCTAGAAGAAAAAGACTTATCAACTCTGTCAAATCCTGGAAATGTCAATTTAAAAGTAATTGGTGACCTTGACAAGAATAGCTTCATTGAAGTGGTAGAGGTGAAAACCTTATTTGAAAAGGTTGAATAAAATTGGAAGGATAATAATTAGATACAGTGATCATAGGAAGAAGAAAAATCAGAAATAGGGAAAGAAAATTGAAAGAGAAAATATGGACAAAAAAGAGTTTTGTTTTATTTTAAAAAAGATAAATACAAGTTTATTTTGTTAAATGGACATATTTTAAAAGAATATAATCATGATTTGCACACAAATGTAAAATGAACTCATAATAAAGAATTTATTTAACTCATGTAATGAGGAAAGTTAGATTAGTTTAAAAAAATACTGCACAAATGCCACATATTAATAATTTGGTAAGAAATGCTAAATGAATTTACAAGAGGATACAAAACTGGCAAAATTGGTCATTATTCACAGTGTGACAATCTATTGCTTTCCACTTTGCAGTCTCTGGACAGGCATTGTTGTCATTACTGTCATTTTCTTCAGATTAACATTTATATTTCTAGAGTTGCTAACTATCTTAGTCAAAGGCAGAGCAAGGTGGATAATCTGGAAGGAAGCACTTGTTAGGACACGGGAAATTTCAAAGGCTCCCATCATATTGCCTGATAGTTTTTATGCTGATGTCAATGATCTAAAAGAGAGATAAAAATTGCTTATGCAGAGGAAGACGGGTGAAGCAGGAAGTGATGTCTTTGAAAAGGTGTGAAGGAAGAAATATGGTTGTATTAGTCAGCCAAAGGGGTGTTAATGTGAAATACGAAAAATGGGTTGGTCTTTATAAAGGGTATTTATTTGGAGTAGAAGTCTACAGTTACCAGGCCATAAAGTGTTAAGTTTCTTTTCTCACCACAGTTCATTGCCACGTGTTAGAGCAAGACAGCTGCCAGAATTTGCCAGGGTTCAGGCTTCTGGGGTTCCTCTCTTCCCGGGGCTGCATTTCTCTGGGCTTAGTTCCTGTTTCCTCCACAAAGTCAGCTGTAGACGATCAGGCGAATGGCTTGCTTCTCTTCTCCTGGGACCTTCTTTCCAACATCAAAACTGCTTCTCAAAAGAATGCTTTTCAAAACTGTTCTTGCCATGCCTTTTATATTTGATTCCCCACTCACCAAGGGGTGGGGCTCAACACCCTAATCATAACCTAATCATGCCCAGATTAACAGATCAGTTTACAAGCATGACCCAATTATATTTTTGGAATTCATAATTACATCAAATTGGCCAACGGTTACAATGGTGCATAAATGAAAGAGTTAAATTTGGAATTTCCTTATTAATAAATGCTATTTCTAATATCTTCTGCCCCATATGTTTTAATAATTCCCATTCATAATTTTTATTACAAGAATAGAAATAAAAGAATCATCTGTATTAATTTTTGATGTTTTTCTTTTCAATAATACATGTCTGGCTGGCTTGGAGGCTAGAGCTATTAAAACAGGTGAAATTCAGGGCTTTTTGGCCCTACCAGAGACCCTGCTTATTGTAAACCAGAAAGTCATCTTCTACAGTTTTCCTGTGATGCTGTTCTCTGCCATACACTGCTCAAACTGCACATCTAGGAAATTTTGAAAAAACGATGAAGAATTACGTAAAATATGTTAAGGTATTTTTCAAGAAGTCTTAGACTATAATGCTTTAAGTTTTATTTGTTAAACAGTTTAAACTGAGTTGAAGCACTAACTTATTTTTCTGTTTATATTATCCATTCATCTTAGGAAACCTCAACAATAACCTATATTTATTCAGTGTGCCTTGCATACCAGACTGAAAACAAATTCTTATGCAAGCAATTTCAGGTTGCTGGAATTTCTGAGGATCTCCCAAATCCTAATTTATTATGCAGTGGCCATATTTTGCTTTCAGCCTTTCCTGATTTGATAAAATTTCCTCTAGGTTGACTTATGATTACCATTTGGGGTAACTGCCTTTAATTTTTATAGTGCTAAGGGGGAAAATGTTCACATTGACCCATTGAATTTAAGTGGTTTTCTCCACTTGATCACTGCAAGAAAAAATAACTTCAGCCTGATACAGGAAAATGACACTAATATTCCTTGCCTTTTTCCCATCCTTATACCCCCACTGCTCCAGAGGTAAATCATTATGAGATTAGGTATTTTTCAATGCATAACAAGAGAATAAATAATACAAATAACTCATACTTATTGCGTTGTTTCTATGTGAAAAGCAAGGTGGCCCCTCACATGTAAATCTTATGAATTTTTGATTGGTGTGCCATTATTATCACTTGTGTGTTATTGATGATATATTGCACATAGAGTTGCCTCTGACACATAAGTGACCAAGTCTGGTTTTGAATCAAATGATTCTGATTTGAGAACACTTACCCTTAATGAATACACTACATTGTATTAGAATTATATAAAGCTGTTTTCTTTCAGGAACAGATATAGGATGGAAAGTGATTTAAAAGAAAAGAAACTATTTCTATCTGGAGCTTGGGAAGGTGTATTGTGTTGGACTTGTGAGAAACTCTAGAATGCCATTGGTTACAAAATTATTAGAGTAGATGGTGAAAACTTTGATAAATATTATTACTGGCCATGAATTAGAATTTTAAAATACTCTCTCAATGATATAATTAAAATATTGCAATTAATTTTCAAAATTATTATTTGGTAGTTGGAATTGTCTTCACCAAATATAATCTTACATAAGAATAGACTATATAAGCTTCCAATGTTGATTTGGGTTTCCCCATGACCCAGATAGTCTGCTACTAAATAACTAAATTATTTGAAGCATCAATAAGGCAGAAGAGATAGAAAAAAGAAAGTCATAAAACAAAGCACAGCAGAGAAAAACCCTAGATAAATCTTGGGGATAGTAAACTTTTGCTCACATATGGGTGTTGCTCATATGCGTGTTGCCAGATATAAGAGGCAAGATTTATGCACTTTATAGATCTTAGGGTAGAAGAAACATATTCAACAAGCTCAGTGGTCAGAATCAAGAGTATCTTTTACTCTATTTCCTTTCTTTCCCAAGATCCGGAGCCATAATTCCTTTATTGTATTCTTCATCTCTGTATTTCTTAGTGTGTATATCAGAGGGTTGAGCATGGGGGCAATGATAGTATAAAAAAGAGCATAAACTTTGTCTTCTGGTAAAGTCATAGCTGGTCAAATATAAATGAAGAGTAAAGGAGAAAAAAAAAAAAAAGGACCACCACAGTGATATGGGAACCGCATGTGGAAAGAGTTTGCAACAATTCTCCATAGAGTAGGACCTGACAGTTTATAAGACAACAAAAGTCACCAGGTACATTGTGCCTGAATCAGCAATCACCAAGAGACCAAATCTGCTTGTGTCAGCACAGGCCAGTTTCAGCAAATAATACACATCACAGAAGTAGTGCTCTCTCATTGGTGCCACAGTAGGGTAATAAGATGGTGAGGAGAAACTGGCCAAAGGAATGCAGGACCTCCCCAGTGCAGGAAGCAGCAATCATGATGTTACATTTCCACAAGCTCATGATGGTGGTATAGTGCAGGGGACTGCAGATGGCCATGTAGCTATCATAGGCCATCCCTGTGAGGATGAAGACCTCAATACCTCCAAAGAAGTGCATGGTAAAGAGCTGTGTCATGCAACCATTATAGGAAATGACTTTCTTTTCTGCCAGGAAGTCCATGATGAGCTTGGGGGTCACAGTGGAGGTGAGTAAAGGTCTGAGAATGAGAAGTAACTCTGGAAAAAATACATAGGCTGGTTAATAAGTTGACTGCAGGTGATAGAAACCATGATGAGCAGATTTCCTGTCAAAATTGCAATATAACAAAGTAAGAATACCAAAAAACAGGGAACTTCTACTTCCTTTTCCTGAGAAAGTCCTAAAAGAATAAATTCTGTGACATTATTTTCCATGATCCAGAGCAGTTTGTAGCCACCTGAAATTAGATGAATAATGAATTCTTATGAGATGTATTTTAATATGGTGATGCATATCATTCCTTGCATGGGGAAGATTATAATGGACAAATGCTTCATGAGTCAAACAAAACATAATTTTGTTCTTTTATTCAAGAAGACTTTCCTGCAAAGCTTTTGCCCCTTCCTTGAAAACATTAACTAATGGAAAAAATGTTTGGCTACTGAAAGGAAAACTAACATTTTAAAATAAATACATTGTATTTATGTAACCATTCTCTCAGCATGCTATGTCAAGTATCAGCTGGGTATTATGCCCAAAGAGAATTACAAAATTTCTCTTTTAAATAAAAAAAAATCAGATCTCACTTTGCTGGTTTCACTGTTATTTAGTACATACCCACATAAATGATGCAGAGTGAAAATAGAAAAAAAAAATCATACCCCAATATGTGATATGTGCTATGTTGGCAATATTATATGTGAGAAACATCCTGTCCTATATCCTATGTGCAAAGGTTATAAATAGAAAAGCTATCAAATGTATTTGGAATTTGGAAACATTTTATACATGCTATAATTAGTTATGTTTTTCTTGTGTTTTGTTTCCTTACTTTTAAAAATCAAATTAACTTTCCTCTGGGCTTGGTTCTAATGTTTTCAAACACTGCTAAGATTGAATCTGGGCATATTTCACTTCCAGTCACATATATGTGGTGTATATGTACTTGATACCTCACGCTTGGCCCAAAAATAAGTTCACCAGAAAGAAGGCTACATATTGTCTGACAGTAATACAATTTATCCATAGCATTTTTGTGGAGATTATATAAGGAAACAAGTATAAAATACTTTGCAGATTTCTGATAATTTTCAACTTTTAGAATTATTTTACTTGGTATATGAATGTTAACCAAGTCTTGTAACTGCAGGAGCTAGACATGAGAGTTTGGCTTTGCCAGTTTCTTCTTATCATTCAAGTTGGTTTTCCAGTTCTGGTGAAAAAGTATATTCTAAGTACCTGATCTTAATTATCACTATAATTTCCTCACTTCTGTGAAATAGGAAAAATCATCCTGGATGAATAATTCATTGTTCTGCCAGTGCCTCAAACAAATTCTTAGAATATTGAATTCCAGTGGGAGGACTTAGATTATAAATTTATAAATTTATTTTAATTGATTGGGCTGCTAAGGAAGGTCTATCCTTCTAATTTTACAAATGAAGATTATGTTTCATAGTCAACTAAAGGAATAAGAAGAGAAGTTGGCTATGTCTATTCTTCAACACATTATCATCTCAGACATAAGAAAAGCAAATATTTACAAAAGTACCACACTGGTACAAAGTGTTAATAAGGAACTGCATATTTGAAAGAGGATATGGGAATTGTATTTTCTGCATGATTTTTCTGTGAACTCTAATTTAAAAAAACAACAACAACATGTATTTGACTTTGAGTAGTCATTTGGCATTTGAGAATAGCATCAGTTGGTTTAGCTTGAATTCTTAGAAATTCATCCAATCCCATACCCACATAGATGAATTGTCTTCATTTTGATTCATGTAAGTAAATTGTTCAGTTCTTCCTAACCAATCATCCTAAAAATGTATGCTCATTTTAGTGCCCATGTTGCCAGTCTTAGCAACTTAGACTAGCTTTTCTCTTCTTCATTCCCATTATTTTTACTCCCTTCTTGTCACTATTATAGAGTTATATAAAACCACCTCTACTAATGTTTCTTTGGTAAGAAATGTTAAACCTTAACCAATAAAAAGCTCTCTACTGGTAGAATTACAAGAATCATTGATAAGCTAAGAAAGAAGTATTTGTAAACAAGCTTGCAATCCATTCCTTCAAATCACACTGTAATTTCTCAATTTCACGTATATAAAACATGAGCCTCTTTGTATGTAAGATACTTTATATTAATTATTTTTAATTTCATCATCAAGATATTTGAAATTTATTTTCAAAACTGTAAGTCCTTCTCTCTCATTTTTCCTTTCAGTGGATTTAAGACCATTCAAATTTGTGCACATAAATCTCTTAACATAAAGTAGGATTTTTGGAGATAAAAAACATAAATTGATCCAGAGTATGATAGTTATCATCAATTGCTACTCAATGTCCTTTTGGTATCCTTTCTACTGAATAGTGAAGAAGGGATATCCATAGTGGTAAATTAACTATCTAATTTGATTAACAATTGCATTTTAGAATTTTAAAATTATTCACAGGAATTTAAAAAAAACAATGCTCTATTATAACTTATTCCAAAATTATTTTCCTATGTGTTAGTGAAAAAAATTCTGTTACATTTTTAATTCCAATGTTTGTTATCTTCACCTTTAACTTGATTCATGGGCTTGATGCCATAACTTAAGATTTTCTCAGCTCTTTTTCCCTCACCAATAGTCTATGAGTCTGCCTGATTGAACCCACAGAATCTCTGTAAGATTCTTTATCATGTAATAAACCAAATCACATTTGAAAAACACAATTTAAATGCCACTATGCTAAGGCTGTTTTTGCATGCCAAAAGTCGAAAATAAAGGGAATAATCAGGAATTATCAGGAAAACAAACACGTACATATTTCAACACAGGCTATTTTTGATAAATTTTTGGTAAAAAATATTGTAATCACATAAGTGCACTGACTCCAGTTTATAAGGGAGATGGACTGCAGTTTATAAAAGGAAGATGTTAGTTTACTTTTAGTCTGATAAAAGTAAACTAACATTTACTGCATATGGTGAAGCACTCTAAATTTGTATTCTATGCTCCTGAGTCACTTAAAATATGATTTTCCCTATAGTCAAGTATATCTATAAAAAGCCAAGAAAGTATTACCCCTATATTTCTACAAGAATCATTTAATAGCTTCACATATCTATAAATAATTATATTATGCCTTATCAACACCCATTGTTAAAAAAAAAAGTCTTGACTGCTGTCAATTACTCAGAATATATAAACAACACTTACAAATCATTAATAAAAAGGCAACAGGCAACCAACCAAATTATAATGTACTAATGTATAGTCATTTCACAAAATATATATTTTCACAAAATATATGGGTGAACATTAATCTCATTGGAATTGCTAAAATTAAAATCAGGCAATGTTTAAACAGGCAAAAGTCTTGACTTTTCAAAAATGTGTTCTATTGATTCCTCATTCTCTCATACAGTTGTTTCTGAAACTTTATTAGACTTTGTAGAATTGCTTTTTTCTAATTTTTATTTTAAGTTATTCTTCATCTCACTATCTCTTTTGGTTCCATACTTTCACATACTTTTCATGACATTTAATAAATGTTATAATAACCTTTTATTTTTTCCCTTTGTGGACTTTTGGCAGTCTGAAGAAGCCTATGAATGAATCCTTAGTAAAATACCTTAAAATCAATCAATCAATAAATAAAACAATATATATTGATTTACAAATCAAACAATATATATTGACATAAAATGAGCAAAATATTAAAAATAAAAATTTGTGATAGAGTAATAGCTGTAGTTCATCAATCATGCATTAAAGAACAATGTTGGTATTTACATATGAAGATACTGTAATTCAGAACTGGGGATGAGCATAAAAACATTCTAGTATAATTTTTCATCTACAAATGATACTAAAACATTTATGATCTGATGGTCAAAAGCAGTGATGGGGCCTCGCCAGTTTGAGTGGGAGGCCCTAACATGGCGGCGGCCGGACCCCAGTCGCATGGAGGATATGAAATATCTCGTAAAATGGAAATAATGGCCAGATTCTACAAATACTTGGGAGCCTTTGCAAAATCGGAAGTATCCATTACTACTTCAGCAATTCTCTAATGACAAGCATCACTATCTCAGGCAAAGAAAGGTAAAGCAATAACTCTGAAAGACAATAACAAAACTCTGAAACCTGCCATTGCTGAATACATTGTAAAGAAGGCTAAACAAAGGATAGCGCTGCAGAGATGGCAAGAGCTCAAAAGAAGACAGACTCATAAAGGAATGATATTTGTTGAAAATACTGTTGATTTAGAGGGCTCGCCTTCAGACTTCTACATTAATGAATACAAGCCAGCTCCTGGAATCAGTTTAGTAAATGAAGCCACCTTTGGTTGTGCATGCACAGATTGCTTCTTTGAGAAATGTTGTCTTGCTGTAGTTGGAGTTCTTTTGTCTTATAATAAAAAAACCAACAAATTAAGAACCCCCCCCCGCCCCCGGCACCCCTATCTATGAATGCAACTCAAGGTGTCAATGTGGACCTGACTGCCCCAACAGGATTGTACAGAAAGGCACACAGCATTCCCTGTGCATCTTTTGAACTAGCAATGGCTGTGGTTGGGGTGTACCCTTGTGAAGATTAAAATAATGAGCTTTGTCATGGAATATGTTGGAGAGATAATTACAAGTGAAGAAGTTGAAAGGGGGGGGCAGTCATAGGATAACAAAGGAATCACAAACTTCTTTGATCTAGATTATGAATCAGATGAGTTCACAGTGGATGCAGCATGATATGGAAATGTGTCTCATTTTGTGAATCACAGTTGTGACCCAAATCTTCAGTTGTTCAATGTTTTCATTGATAACCTTGATACTCATCTTCTCTGGATAGCATTATTTTCTACAAGAACCATACATGCTGGAGAAGAGCTGACTTTTGATTATCAAATGAAAGGTTCTGGAGATATATCTTCAGTTCCTATTGACCACAGCCCAGCCAAAATGAGGCTCAGAACTGTGTGAAAATATGGAACAGTGACTTGCAGAGGCTTCCTCAACTGAATTTTCAGGAAATAGAACTGACAATAATTGTAGTTTTGTTTTTTTC
>JAQZBX010098839.1:0-11534 GCA_029593785.1 Cabassous unicinctus
GTAGGTGCTCAATACATTTTTATTGAATGAATGAATAAATGAAGGTTGAAAGTCTGATCAGGAGGAGAAAGGATTCATCGGGATAAACTATCAGAAATCAGAGAGTGTGAGCTCCCCAAGGAAAGGCTAAGTCTCCTTTGTTCTCTACTGCCCACTAAGAGCTTTGCACAGTGCCTGGAATAAAGTGGACAGGCAATGAATATTTATGAATGAGTGAATGATTTAAGCCTCTTAATTGTCACAGGGCATCCTGGGACAAAATGCCATGCCATGAACCACAGGTATCTTATTCCATGTTGGCTATCAATGACTGTTTTATGAGTTTGAGTAAGTGACCTAAGCTTTCTGAGTCTCAGGCATCTCATCTTTAAGTGGGAGCTATACTAGTTGTGAGGGTCTATGTGTGGAAATTAGAAGAAATAAAATTTATACAAAACCTGGCTGGTAGTAAGGTTTTCATAAATTATGTTAATTTTTGTCTTCTTTTGAAGTTCCACTAGCTCTAAAATGATTCTTATGATCCAATTTACATTTACATTGTTCTCTTTCAGAAAGCATTTAAAATCTCACAGCCACGACACAATTATCTGTAATAATAAAACTGTAGGATTCATATTCCTTTTAAGCTCCTCCCTAGATTTCAAGCTACACCTGTGCAGGAAGTAGTATAGCATATAAACAAAGCTTTAATCATTGACTACCATCAAAATAGGGGAAAAAGGAAAAAAAAAACACAAAAAAACAACTACAACTTCCACAGGAAATTCCAAGTAAAAATTCTCACAGTTGCCTCTGTTCACTTGTTGTTACTGCTTTGACCATTGTTTTAACTATGGCTCAAAGAGAGCCATATGTTTTCTGGTACTTTTACCTCTTCTAAGCAAAGTATTATCGCTGCCCTCTAATCTTGATGATTATGATACTTGCACTAGAAATCCAAGCTCACTTAAACTAAGAAACCTGGGAAGTCAAAGATTAAATTCAAAAAGTTAAATTTAAGGGGGAAATTTTAATTCCAAGTATCGTAAAGCATGTATGTAGTTCTTTCAATTCTAGCCACTAAAATTTGTCTTGTTGGAAGGCATGCTTCATTCACTCTCATTAACTTTCGTCTACCTAGGTCCAGGGCAGATAGAAGTATGATATTACAAAATTACTGCTATTGTGGCTATAATATTTCTTCCTATCATCAGGAGGAGAAGGTTTTTAAAAGAGGAAATTGTTTTAAGGGAACCTTGATAAGGGAACTAACTAATATTATACTTTGGAGAGATTTCTGAATTTATCCCAATTGTGAACTTGCCCTATTAATCTAAATTCCTGGAACTTATTTCTGTTTGGTGCTGACCAGCCTGTGACTCATTTATTTCTAATGTCTTTGTTAAACTTCAGTTAAGGTTTAAGAGAGGCCATGGTTAAAGAAGAGCACTAAGTGGACTGTGGGGTAATTTGTTTTCTGAGTTGATAAAAATATTTCCTGTGTTATGGTCATTTTTGGTCATGTTCTGACTCTCTTTAGAGTTACTAAACTTTAAATAAGTACATTGTTTAGGTAAATCAGGTAAGTACACAGTTGGAATAAGTGTAGAAATATCTCTAGAATATTATATGCAATTTTAAGGGTGATTTTCTTAGGGTTATATTATTTTATTGAGATCTAATTTTTAATCATGGTCTACAAAAATTGTGTTGTTTTTTTTTAAAGAGCCTATATTATAACAGGTTTTGCATTTTTCTTATTCTTTTCAAATATAAAGTATTCTCAGTTCCATCCAAGCTAATTTTGAGTTAAATAGGGCAGCATTTTGTTGAGCACATACCTTGGTCAAAGGAACACATTGATTCCCTGCTCTCTAAACTGACTGTGATCTCCTTTCAGATCCAGTGGGGAAAAATAACAAAACAATTGGGGATTGAATCATGTCCTTCACAAAAGGAATGTTCATGTCCCAACCCCTGGTCCTGTGGGTGTGAACCCATTTGCAATAGGACTCTTGAAGATATTATTAGTTAAGGTGTGTCCAAACTGAATGAGGATGGACCTTAATCCAATATGGCTGAAGTCCTTATAAGCAAAGGGAATTGGGCACAGAGGAGAAGCCACAGGGAACAGCCAGAAGCTGGAAGTCAATGAAACCTGGAAAAGAAAGGAGAAAATGCTACCCTGTGCACTGCCATGCAATGGAAAAGCCAAGGAATCTCAAAGATTGCCGGCCAGCTGGAAGATACTGACCCTAGGAAAAACAAGCCTTCTAATCTCTGAAACCATGAGCCAATAAATTCCTGCCATTAAGCCAAACTATTGTATTTGTTTTAGCATCTAGGAAATGAATACAGTCCTCTAGGGTTGATTCTTCCTCTCAGTAGTCCTTTACCTTGCATGCTTGGCTACTCAATACTCTTAGGAGGACAAAGATGTCACATTTGGAGAATTAGGATTGACATAATATGTCTAATATATTCCTTTATTTTACAAAGAAATTGAACACTGCTTTGGTTATCTATTGCTGAATAACAATCCACTTCAAAACTTAGTGGCTTAAAATAACCATTTTATTATTTTTCATGATTCTGTGGGTTGATTAGGGCTCAGCTGGACTTTGTTTTGCTGGTCTTGCTTGGGGACTCACATGAGGTTGCAGTCAAATGGCCTCTGGGAATGGAGTATCCAAGATGGCTCCTCTGCTCACATGTTGGGCACCTTGAGGCCTCTCTATATTAGGTGAGCTAGATTTCTCATACAGTGGCTCAGAGATCTAAGAGGCAGTAAATGGAAACTGCTATTCTTCTTTGAGCCTGGGCTTAAAGACCAAGGATATCACTTCTCCCATATACTATTGGCCAAAGGCAATCACAATATCAGGCCATTTCAAAGGATTCTATGGGAGGGAAAGGAGGCTTTCAGCTCAGAGATGTAGAGAGCTGGATAAACAACACTCCCACCCTTACAAGAAGTCAATAGCAGGGCAAACTACAAGTCAATGACTTTTTGTAAACCCTTCAGAGAATTAAGGTCACTAGGCAAACAATTACTTGAAATCTGGAGTAAGATAGGTGATTTCAGGGAGAAACAAAACCTGAGCATTTGCAAACTACCAAACACCATATAAACAGGTAAAAAGATTCAGCAAGGAATTTTTAGTGAATTTCTAAAGGCAAAGTATGAGCTAGAACGAGAGTAGAAAGTCTCTGGAGGCCACAGACATGGGGGGTGGGGAGTGCATTCTCTCACAGGCTTTTCCTCCAAGAACCCTATCAGGTGCTTAACAGAGAAGATAGGAGAATCCCAGGAAGCTGGTTTGGGGAAGGGGTACAGCAATCACTGACTGCTAAGCACATCATAATCTAATTGCTTAAAAGAAAAGAATAACAGAAAACCTTGAAGTCAGAGAAAAATGACACATCTACAGAGGAACGAGAATCACATTTATAGCAGACTACTTGTCAGAAAATGCAAGCAAGACGACAATGGAGGGATATCTTTAAAGTGCTGAAATAAAATTCTATATCTGGTGAAAATATCCTTCAAAAGTGAAGGAGAAACAAAAACTTCATAAGACAAAGGGAGAATAAATAAGTTCCACCTCTTGATGTGAGGAGTGGCAGGTGCATACAAGGAGGGAAGAAATTGGTTGAGGCACCTTTGGAGACTAGCTACAAGCATCACAAGGTAAAGGTTCTGCTATTTCAGGTAAGTCCATGTTATCTCATTGGAACTAATTTTTTTCGTTTTATAAAATGTTGGTATTAATTAGATGTTTTCTGTGATTTCTTAAAATTGCATTATTTTTTCTCACAGTAATGGTATATTGCTCTTTATTCCTTAATCGATCTGGGATTCATTTTTTTCTGTGTGATCTATAAAAATGGTCTATTTTAAAATTAATTAGATGAATATATTTAAGAAATTTTAGAATGCTTGGCTACACATAGTGGGCTATGACTGATTATAATCTATGGAAATTTAACCAACTACCAATAGGCTGATGTATATATATTATGATTATCATTATTATTTAATAATAAATGTCAATCAAGAGTTAAATTGATTAACAATGGTCATCAAAATAATTCCAACTTAAGAATTATTGTTTATTAAAATTATCTTTTAACAATCTCTTCCATATCATGATTACTGAAAAGAAAAATGCAGTATTCCAATTCAATTTTGATAAATATGTATGAGATCAATCTTTTCACTTTTCAAAGTACTAATAAAAATGATTGGAATTAGCTCTAGATTTGGTACTCTTAAAATTGTTGTACAGTCACAAGGATATTTATAATATTATGTAAAGTATAACTAAGCTTTGCAACTTGTAGCTAGAGGGTTTGAGTCATGCGTAATACCTTTAATGTATATTTGATCAAGTATAACATGACATTATATATTATAGGTAGCACAGACTAAAGCAGTGGTCCTCAAGTTTGAGCAGGTATCAGAATTACGCAGGAGGCTGGACCCTATCTTCAGATTTCTGATTCAGTAGATCTGGGCTGGAATCTGAGAATTTGCATTTCTCACAAGTTCTCATAAGTTCCTACTGCCTCTGGTCAGGGGACCAAATTTTGAAAACTCCTTGTATAGATGAATAAATATGTTTTCAGGTCATACACACCTGAATATAACCCAGCTCTGCTACCAATTCTGTATGGGAACTTGGGTATAACCTTAATTTCTTAATCTGTAAAATCAGGTAATAATAGCTACATTCTGGGGTTGTTGACAGGATTCCATGAAGTGCTTAAGACAGTACCTAATAAATGGAAGCTGTTGATACTATATTTGATAATGAAGGTATCATTGAAAGATTGTTATGCTGCCCTCTGTAACACACACCTCCCTGCTACTATGTTTTTGATTTCTAGCATTTCCATTTGATGATATAAATTAATACATGTATTCAATTTATATCTTCACACATATTGAGCAAGTTAAGTAACTAGAGTGAATATTTTCATTCTGATTACATTAAGAAGAAAGGTATCTTTTGAATTAAAAGAGAGGGTTTCAATTCTGTCTCCTCAGTAGGGATCTCAATTTGCAAAACAAAACTTGATCAATCAACCAGTTGAGTACTTTTGTGCCTAAAGTACTTGTATTCATAGCCACACTCACAAATACACTAAAACTTTAAAGGGATAAAAATTAGCTGTTTCTCCCTTTTTCTTATCACTTTTGTCTCTGGAATTGGTATTTCAATTTGCAGGTGGCATTTTGCTTTGTGTGACCTTCCCCCATGTTTCCACATGCACATCTTGCATCAATTGAGTACCTACAGCAAAAGTGGCTAACAGATGTGTGGGCTCTGTTGATTTTGGTATAGTAATTTCCTATTACTAAAAAAAATTAGAAGTGTCACCAAGGAGTCCAGGGGGATTTCCTGACTGCTAATGTCTTTGAAGTTGAAGAATATGTTAAGAGGGAGGTTTTTAATTGTAAAGAATCTTAATCATGTTGTGAAGTATGCCTTTGAAAGATTTTTCTTTGAACAGCACATTTACCAGTTCAGAGAATCTCATTTCCATGAATTTTAATGTATTTACTTCCTTTACATCGCCTCTATCTATGAAAGATACAATTTTGTTTTTAGTCCCATTTTTTACATTCTCCAAATTTGGCTACTTGCCTTAATTTATTTTGTATAAATATTTTTATTTCCAACACCCATCATTTTAGAGAGGCAAGTTTAGCCTTTAGTTGGAGAAAACAACATAAAGTGGCATGATTGGGATTTTATAGGTTTGATACTCCTGCCATCTCTGCAGGGAGCAGTTCTCCACTTGAGAAGCCTGAGAATTCCCATTAATGTTAATTCTGGGGATAAACGCCTCAATCTGGAGGAAAGGAGGCTTTTCTCCTAAATTTAGCTTTCCTAAATAACTCCATTTAGTTGAAGTTTGAATAAACTGAACTCATCTTCAAATGGAGCTTTGATCATGCAAAAGCTGACACAAAGGGAGTGAAAGGCTCATCATTTGTTTAAGGCAGAAGAATGACACTGTTCAAAGTTTATGTCAAAAAGCTTATTGTCACAAATATTTCATTATTTATCCCAATTGGAAGGTAAGATTATTTTTCTGTGTTCACATTCCTAAGTAGAAAACATCAAAACCAGAAACATATTCTATGCCTTTGATCATAGTGTGTATGTGTCTACACACACATACACAGGACCGTTGGAGCCCAAATAAAATTACATTCATTAGGAAACAGTAATCTTCTGAAATGAAACTGCATTTCAGAAATGAAATAAATAGTTTTAAGTACAGTTCCTTTACTTAAAACATAATCACTAGTTGCAAATGGATGCATTGATATCATCAGCCTAGCTTGAATTAAGTATGTACCATATTTTAAAGTGTATTAATAAAGCTTTGGCTCTAGGGGCTTTTAAGATTTGTGTTCCAAATTTGGTTTCTAGCCTACCCATTTTGTCCCGTTTTTGTCTTTAGTTATATCAGCATTGACATTGATACATTTGATTTTGACTGGAGGGAGATCTTCTTTGATCTTTTCCACATATGTGTGTGGGGTTAAAACCCCTGGGTAACCAATAGTATTTTCTTTATCACAAAGGAAGATTGTGATACAAGGAACTGAAAGTCAAAAGAGATCACTAGAGAGGACCACAGCAGTAGCTTTACATTTGTATAAAGGAGAGCTTACAAAGGGTGAATCTGAAAGGGTGGGGAGAACTTCAGCATTTGTCTTGAAGTTGTGATTGCACATCATGTTATATAAAATTGAGGAAAAACCAGCTACAAATACCAAAGCATGGGGGTGGGGGAGAGTAGAGGTGTTAGGGGGAGGGTGGATGTGGGCATTGTGGGATCATAGAGATTATGGTTTTGCTAAAGTTGACATAAAAAGAGATTAAAAGGCATAAATAAGACTGCAAAACTGAATGTTAAGAACATTTTTCTTTTCTTTGCTAGGAGACTTGTTTGCTAAGCTACCCAGTGTTTGAAAAATAAAAAATCATCTGGACTTTCCAAGTATGCTTTCATCTCTGCTTTAGTGAGAAGTCCAGAAAAAGGCCTGAAGGAACTTCATATGTCATCTTCATTTTTGGTTTAAAACAAAGAAGCACATTTAAAAAGTCCTACCCTTGATCCAACCAAAAGTGATCTTAGAGTCTAATAAAAATAGTACTCCTTTAAAAAGGAGCATTTTAAAATCTTTCCTTAATACCACATGAAGAATAGTTCCTGTAAAATGTGGCATACTGGAAATTTCTGGTCAAAATCAAGGACCAATTTTTCATAGCACCTAATTTAACTATATTTTCCCTCAAACTTTTTAAAGGAAATGAAGACTTGTGCTGTGTATTAGCTATTACTAAGGCATCTCAAAAGAAGCTTATCAAACATATTCTCTAATACTTAAAACCAAAATTTCAAAGACCTTGTCAATCATATAAAAGGAGTCCTCTCCTTTTTTAGCACATTGTTTTGCATTTCAGAAAAGAAACGTAAAGTGAAAAATACTTTCATCTATTCATAAAGATTAGGGAATAAGGTCAACATCAAAAAATAAATTTTTGTGAAAACAATTAAGGTGTGTGTTGATGATAAAGCATTTTATAAACATTTTAATATATAATAGGGCAATTTTTGACTTATAGACTTTATGGTTGAGGACATTTGGTAGGAAACCAAAGAGTAGTTAGCTTTGATAAAATGAAGAAAGATTTATTTTACTTTTTTTAGTTTTACTTTACAACCATTATATAGTGCTAAAATAGGTTCCTGGCACTATTCTAAGCCTTTTAAACTTTGAATACATATAGTAATATCCTGTAAAAAGTCATCCTGAAAGAAAATTGTTTATGGATATCCATATATTCTTAAAAGGATATTTATTCTTTTAAGGAAGAGCTTTGATTATTAACCAGTAACTCTTGAATTATTAATTTGCAAATAACTTGTCCTCCAGAATGCAGATAGGATGTGGTATTGCATCTCCTTTCTCTTGAGGATTTTTTTTAAACCTGGGAAGCCAATACTGGACACAGTCAGAATGCAGTTATGTTTCTTTTGAGAAGAGTGTTAAAGTATTTTGTTCATTTAGCAGTATCATAAGATACATCTAACGAGAGTTCTCCAATTTTCTTAATAAAGAAACTATTAAGATCACTCAGTAAACACTGGATGCTTGAAAATTCCATATAATTTTTGCAGATTCTCAAAGGATATAAATGTCGTGTGGCCACCTCTGTTGATAACTGATCCATAGTCCAAACCATCCAGATTTTTCAGAACTGTTCATATTTCAAATATTCTGGTTTGTTGTCCCCATGTTTTGCCTCACCAGTCCTGATTTTTTAAATGTAAACCATAATTATATTATCCATTTTGATTCTGCTTAGAAAATTTAAAGTCAGAGTTAGGCACTTGAGATGCTGCTGGAATTTTTATTTCAGTTATTGAAATTTTTTGTTTAAAATGATGAACAAGAAATTTCTGTTAAAAAAATAAGAGGAAGCTTCTTTTCCAACTTTCCTTTTTGTCTCTTATTTCAGTTTTTCAATCCCCTTCTGTCTCTGTTTCCAGGATAAAAGTAAAAGGTGAATATAAGGTGTGAAATATTATCTACCACTTTCTTGATGCTCTATTTTTCTTCAGTTTCATTTATTTTGTCAGATGCTCAAAAAAAAAAAAGGCCTATATCCAGCTAAGATTATTTCTTTCATTGTTTCCCTAGCAACCTGCTTTTACTCCTGCAAAATACAAGTTTTGGTGAAGTCAACATAATCATTGCGTTCAGGAGTCTGTTGAGTAAATCACACATTTTAAAAATGAGTTATACAATGAAACATTGCTTCTGTGAATTACAGACACATAATTAGCCTTTATTCTTAGAAATATACTAAACGTTATAAAAATAGGTATAAAATTGATTAGAAAACACATCGAAGAGAGCCAGGTACTGTGTAATTTCTTCAACAACCAAAAAGGAACACGGCTTCAAAAAGAATCAGTCTGCTAAACTAACCTTATCTTCTGTCATGAAAGAGGCAAGCTAAAGATAGATATATTAAAGGAATGTGAAGCTTTCTGATTCAGGACTGCACACTGAAGTCAATGGATCTGTAGTTCTTTTTCATGTGAAAATCTTGGGAATTACTCATCTGTCTCTCTCTATCCTTTTTGTACTACCCAGAACAGTTGGAAACTGAGTTAATGTTATTTGATCATCAAAGAGGGAGAAGGTGGAGTAGGGAAATAGGGTGGGAAAGAGGGTTTCTACTCTACCTTGTTGTCATTTCCGTGGTTCATCTGCTCTGTTAGCAGATTGTTGCTGGTGAAAAATCACATGGTCCAAGCAGGATCCTGCCTGAAGTCATGATTTCCAGTCTCACGTGGGCTCTCTGTGCCCTCCTTCCTTGACCTCTGACCCTGCAGCCCAGCAGAGGAGTTCACATCCTACTTCATAGATACAGTAGCCACTGGGAAAAACTTCCTTCTTATACCTGCACCAATTCTGTACCTATTATTTTCTTTTGTTACAAGAGGAAAGGCGTTCGTATTCTGTTAATCCCCCCATCTGCCCTTTGGATCCCATGTTTCTTTCATTCTCAGGAAACTTTTTCTATCAATTTTTCTCTCTCTCCTTCCCCTTCAAGCTCTTTAAATTCTCTTCCTCTGACTCCCATCCCCAACACACAACAAAGTTTACTTTTAGTCTAAATAAACATACTTTCTTGTCTGCAGGACTTCTCCCATGACGCTGTCCCTGCTTGGGTCATTCTTCCCGCTCACCCTCCTGTCATTCTTTATGTTCATTCTTTAAATCTTTCTTATGCCCAGGGCACAGTTTAGAAATTTCTTCCACGAAGCTGCCTTTGACCTCTTCCAAGTCTGGGCAAGATGCCCACCGTGTATTTACAACACTCTGTGCTTTGTTCTTCATAGCATTTAACACAGAAGAACTTAGGGTGCTCAGATTGTTTGGCGGTGGGAGCCAGCTAAACCCAAGAATTCCTGAATTATTCTTACACGCGTGCCCCCCTAAGCTTCCCTAGTCACTAGCCCCAGCTATTGAGCCTCTTGTCTTCCTTTCTTCTCTTTGAGTTGTTTCATGAATTCTATTTCCATAGGTGCAAGTCTAAGCCACTTGTCCTGCAGGGTAGTTTTGGCAGAAGTGAGAATGATGGAGGTAGAATGGCAACTGCTGGTCTGATGGGCTAGAAATGGCTGCTGCAGGACTGGGCCAGCAGAGGCAGTGAATGGAAGTTGGGCAATAGAGTGATGGTGGTGAGAATGATGAGAATCAGGCAATCCTAATTTATTTGATATATGATATTAGAGCTTCAACCTTATTTTGTTTCTTTTATGAACAATCAAGTGAGCATACCATTTAATAAATAAGCCAATAAATAAGCCATCATTTCTCCCTGTGTTGTAATTAACTTATGTGTTATTTTTTTTGCACTATCTTTGTCCTAGTAGGTGTACGTCTTTCTGTTGTTGTTGTTGGTTTTTGTTCTTACTAGTTGGTCAAGGGTCTACAATTTGTATCTTTAACTTAGTACAGTCTACATATAAGGACTTCATCACAGAACACTTCCATTTCCCTCCTCTCCGTTCCTGGCCATTGTGTTATTATTGTCCCTACAGTTTACTTCTACATGTTTTACAAGCCCCACAATACATTGTTATTATTTTTGTGTTAACTGGTAAACTATATCTGCAATGATTTTTTTCTAATGAGGAGAAAAGTCTTTTATATTTAACCACATATTTACCATATCCAGTGCTCTTAATACCATGTTTCCATCAGGTATTATTTCCCTTCTCTCTTCATGATTTCCTTGAACATTTCTTGTAGTACCAGTCCATTAAGCAATTTTCTAAGCTTTACTTGGTCTGAAAAAGTATAGCACTTTCATTTTTTCTTTTTGTTTTTTCTTTTTTTGTTTTGCCTTCATTTTTTAAAAAAGTTTTTTTGGGACTTTTTTTATTCACTGTTTTAAAGATGTCACTTCATTGTCTTCTGGATTGTGCTGTCTGTGAGGAGAAGTCTGCTGCCATCCTTTTTCTTCATTCCTCTCTACTGTTATGTCCTCTCCTCTCCTTTCTCCTTTCTCTTTTCTTTTCCTGACTACTTTTAAGAATTTTTCTTGTATTACTGGTATTCACAAATTCAATTATGATGCACCTTAGTGTGATTTTCTTCCATATTTCTTCTGCTTTGGGTTTATTGAGCTTTTTGGATCTGTGGGTTTATAGTTTTCATCAAATTTGGAAAAGATGCAGCCATTATTTCTTCAAATATGTTCTGTTCCCTGACCACACCCTCCCTCCTTTCTTGAGACTCCAATCACACATAGATATTAAGCTGCTTGCTATTTTCCCACAGCTCACTGATGCTCTGTTCAACTTCTCTTTCTGTTTTATTTTGGATAGATTCTATTGTTATTCCTTCAAGTTCATTAATCTTTCCTTTGGTAGTGTTTAATCTGCTTTTAATCCCATTCAGTATATTTTTCATTTCAGATATTGTATTTTTTTTTTTTAAAGATTTATTT